>CM051272.1:51630591-51663091 GCA_027921565.1 Artemia sinica
AGAGCGTAACGGGGAGAGGGAAATCACTACAAAAACATTCCAACTCTTACACTTCAATGAAAAAAAGAACCAGAATGAACTTTGGAACATCAAGAGAGTGTAACAGTGATAGGGTAAATTACGAAATAACACTACAAAAATATTCCAACTCTTACACTTCGATGAAAAAAAATTCCAAAAAGAACTTTGAAACTTCAATCAAGTGTAGCCGTTACAAGGTTAATCTTGACATAACATTGCGAAAATATTCCAAGTCTTACACTTCAATGAAAAATAAATTCCATAGCTAACCTTGAACCATCAGGTGAGTGTAACGGTGATAAGGTAAATCACTACATAACGCTACAAAAAATATTCTAACTCTTACACTTCAATGAAAAAATTCCAAATGAACTTTGAAAACATCAAGAGAGTGTAATAGTGATAAGGTAAATCGTGACAAAAATATTCCAAGCCTTACATTTCAGGGAAATTAAAATCCACATAACATCACAAAAATATTCCAAGTCTTACATTTCAGCGAACAAAATTTCAAATGGACTTTGAAACATCAACACAGTGTAAGAGTGATAAGATAAAATACGACATAACACTACAAAAATATTCCAATTCTTGCACTTAAATGAAAAATCCGATTTGAAATCCCAAATCATAAGTTTCATACAACACACACACCTACGGAAGGCTAGGAAACTTAGCTCAGAAAAGTCGAAAATAGCAAACCAAACATCCCAAATCGTAATTTCAGAAACCACACACCAATGAAAGGCTAAGAAACCTAGCTCAAAAAAGCCCAAAATAGCACACTACACATCCCAAATCTTAAGATTCATACAACACACACACCTAGGAAAGGCTAAGAAACCTAGCTCAGAAAAGCCAAAAATAGCAAACCAAACATCCCAAATCGTAATTTCAGACAACACACACCTATGAAACGCTAAGAAACCTAGCTCATAAAAGCCCAAAATAGCAAACTAAACATCCCAAGTCATAATTTTCATGCAACACATACCTACGAAAGACTAGGAAATCTAGCTCAGAAAAGTCCAAAATAGTAAACTACACATCCCAAATGATAAGTTCCATACAGCACAAACATACGACAGGTTAAGAAACCTAGCTCAGAAAAGTCAAAAATAGTAAACTACACATCCCAAATCATAATTTAAGACAACACAAACCTACGAAAGACTACGAAACCTAACTCAGAAAAGACCAAAATAATAAGCCAAACATCCCAAATCATAGGTTTCAGACAAAACACACCTACGAAAGGCTAAGAAACCTAGCTCAGAAAAGACAATAATAGTAAGTCAAACATCCCAAATCATAGGTTTCAGACAGGAAACCTACGAAAGAATAAGAAACCTAGCTCAGAAAAGCCAGAATTAGCGAACTACACATCCCAAATCATAAGTTTGATACAACACAAACACCTACGAAAGGTTATGAAACCTAGCTCAGAAAAGTCTGAACTAGCAAAATATACATCCAAAACCATAAGTTTCATACAAAACTCAACTACAAAAGAATAAAAAAATCTAGCTCAGAAAACCCAAAATAACAAACTACACATCCCAAATCATAGGTTTCAGACAACACGGACCTACGAAAGGCTAAGAAACCTAGCTAAAAAAAGCCCGAAATAACAAACTATACATCCCAAATCATAAGTTTCATACAACACTCACCTACGAAAGGCTAAGAAATCTAGCCCAGAAAAGCCCGAGATAGCAAAACTAAACATCCCAAATCATAAGTATTATGCAACACACACCTACGAAGGGCTAAGAAACCTAGCTCAGAAAAAAAACAAAATAGTAAACCAAACTTCCCAAATCATAAGTTTCATGCAACACATACTTACGAAAGGCTAAGAAATCTAGCTCAGAAAAGCCCAAAATAGCAAACTATACATCCCAAATCATAATTTTCATATAACACTCACCTACAAAAGGCTAAGAAATCTAGCCCAGAAAAACCCGAAATAGTAAATCGAACGTCCCAAATCATAGGTTTCAGACAACTCACACCTATGAAAGGCGAAGAAACCTAACTCAGAAAAGCCGGAAATAGAAACTATACATCCCAAATCATAAGTTTCATGCAACAAACACCACCAAACGGCTAAAAAATCTAGCTCAGAATAGCCCGAAAGAGCAAAGTATATATCCCAAATCATAAGTTTCATGCAAAACATCTACGAAAGGCTAAGAAACCTTGCTCAGAAAAGTCCAAAATAGTAAACCACACAAGCGAAATCATAAGTTGCATGTAACACGCACCTATAAAAGGCTAAGAAACCTAGCTCAGAAAAGTCAAAAATAGTAAACCACAAATCCCAAATCATAGGTTTCAGACAACACTCATCTACGAAAGGCTAAGAAATCTAGCTCAGAAAAGCCCAAAATAGCAAACTATACATCCCAAATCATAAGTTTCATATAACACTCACCTAAAAAAGCCTAAGAAATCTATCCCAGAAAAACCCGAAATAACAAATAAAACATCCCAAATCATAGGTTTAAGACAACACACACCTATGAAAGGCTATGAAACCTAGCTCAGAAAAGCCGGAAACAGCAAACTATACATCCTAAATCATAAGTTTCATGCAAAATACACCTACGAAAGGCTAGAAAATCTAGCTCAGAAAAGCCCGAAATAGCAAAGTATATATCCCAAATCATAAATTTCATGCAAAACATCTACGAAAGGCTAAAAAACCTTCCTCAGAAAAGTCCAAAATAGTAAACCACACAAGCCAAATCATAAGTTTCATGTAACACGCACCTATAAAAGGCTAAGAAACCTAGCTCAGAAAAGTAAAAAATAGTAAACCACACATCCCAAATCATAGGTTTCAGACAACACTCATCTGCGAAAGGCTAAGAAATCTAGCTCAGAAAAACCGGAAATAGCAAACTATACATCCCAAATCATAATCCCAAATCATTATTTTAAACAACACACACCTATGAAAGGCTAAGAAACATAGCTCAGAAAAGCCTGCAATAGCAAACTATACATCCCAAATCATAAGTTCCAGACAACACTCATCTACCCAATCTAACTCAGAAAAGTCCAAAATAGCAAACTACACATCCCAAATCATAAGTTTCAGACAACAAAAACCTACTAAAGACTAAGAAACTTAGTTCAGAAAAGTCCAAAATAGTAAACCAAACATTCCAAATCATAATTTCAGAAAATACACAACTACGAAAGGCTAAGAAATCTAGCTCAGAAAAGCCCGAAGTAGCAAACTATACAACCCAAATCATAGATTTCAGACAACACTCACCTACGAAAGGCTAAAAAATCTAGCTCAGTAAAAACCCGGAATAAAAACTATGCACCACAAAACTCACGTACGAAAGGCTAAGAAATATAGATCACAAAAATCCGAAATAGCAAACTACACATCCCAAATCATAAGCTTCATGCAACACACACACCTACGAAAGGCTAAGAAATCTACTTCAGAAGAGCCCGAAATAGCAAACTACACATCCCAAATCATAAGTTTCATTCAACACATACCTACGAAAGTCTAAGAAACATAGCTCAGAAAAGTCAGAAACAGTAAACCACATATCCCACAACATGAGTTTCATGCAACACATACCTACGAAAGGCTAAGAAACCTAGCTCATAAAAGCCCAAAATAGCAAACTAAACATCCCAAGTCATAATTTTCATGCAACACATACCTACGAAAGACTAGGAAATCTAGCTCAGAAAAGTCCAAAATAGTAAACTACACATCCCAAATCATAAGTTCCATACAGCACAAACATACGACAGGTTAAGAAACCTAGCTCAGAAAAGTCAAAAATAGTAAACTACACATGCCAAATCATAATTTAAGACAACACAAACCTACGAAAGACTACGAAACCTAACTCAGAAAAGACCAAAATAGTGAGCCAAACATCCCAAATTATAGGTTTCAGACAAAACACACCTACGAAAGGCTAAGAAACCCAGCTCAGAAAAGACAATAATAGTAAGCCAAACATCCCAAATCATAGCTTTCAGACAGGACATCTACGGAAGTATAAGAAACCTAGCTCAGAAAAGCCAGAATTAGCAAACTACACATCCCAAATCATAAGTTTGATACAACACAAACACCTACGAAAGGTTAAGAAACCTAGCTCAGAAAAGTCTGAACTAGCAAAATATACATCCAAAACCATAAGTTTCATACAACACTCAACTAACAAAGAATAAATAAATCTAGCTCAGAAAACCCAAAATAGCAAACTACACATTCCAAATCAAGAGAGTGTAACAGTGATAGGGTAAATTACGAAATAACACTACAAAAATATTCCAACTCTTACACTTCGATGAAAAAAAATTCCAAAAAGAACTTTGAAACTTCAATCATGTGTAGCCGTTACAAGGTTAATCTTGACATAACACTGCGAAAATATTCCAAGTCTTACACTTCAAATTAAAAATAAATTCCATAGCTAACCTTGAACCATCAGGTGAGTGTAACGGTGATAAGGTAAATCACTACATAACGCTACAAAAAATATTCTAACTCTTACACTTCAATGAAAAAATTCCAAATGAACTTTGAAAACATCAAGAGAGTGTAATAGTGATAAGGTAAATCGTGACAAAAATATTCCAAGCCTTACATTTCAGGGAAATTAAAATCCACATAACATCACAAAAATATTCCAAGTCTTACATTTCAGCGAACAAAATTTCAAATGGACTTTGAAACATCAACACAGTGTAAGAGTGATAAGATAAAATACGACATAACACTACAAAAATATTCCAATTCTTGCACTTAAATGAAAAATCCGATTTGAAATCCCAAATCATAAGTTTCATACAACACACACACCTACGGAAGGCTAGGAAACTTAGCTCAGAAAAGCCAAAAATAGCAAACCAAACATCCCAAATCGTAATTTCAGAAACCACACACCAATGAAAGGCTAAGAAACCTAGCTCAAAAAAGCCCAAAATAGCACACTACACATCCCAAATCTTAAGATTCATACAACACACACACCTACGAAAGGCTAAGAAACCTAGCTCAGAAAAGTCAAAAATAGCAAACCAAACATCCCAAATCATAATTTCAGACAACACACACCTATGAAAGACTACGAAACCTAACTCATAAAAGCCCAAAATAGCAAACTAAACATCCCAAGTCATAATTTTCATGCAACACATACCTACGAAAGACTAGGAAATCTAGCTCAGAAAAGTCCAAAATAGTAAACTACACATCCCAAATGATAAGTTCCATACAGCACAAACATACGACAGGTTAAGAAACCTAGCTCAGAAAAGTCAAAAATAGTAAACTACACATCCCAAATCATAATTTAAGACAACACAAACCTACGAAAGACTACGAAACCTAACTCAGAAAAGACCAAAATAATAAGCCAAACATCCCAAATCATAGGTTTCAGACAAAACACACCTACGAAAGGCTAAGAAACCTAGCTCAGAAAAGACAATAATAGTAAGTCAAACATCCCAAATCATAGGTTTCAGACAGGAAACCTACGAAAGAATAAGAAACCTAGCTCAGAAAAGCCAGAATTAGCAAACTACACATCCCAAATCATAAGTTTGATACAACACAAACACCTACGAAAGGTTATGAAACCTAGCTCAGAAAAGTCTGAACTAGCAAAATATACATCCAAAACCATAAGTTTCATGCAAAACTCAACTACAAAAGAATAAAAAAATCTAGCTCAGAAAACCCAAAATAACAAACTACACATCCCAAATCATAGGTTTCAGACAACACGGACCTACGAAAGGCTAAGAAACCTAGCTAAAAAAAGCCCGAAATAACAAACTATACATCCCAAATCATAAGTTTCATACAACACTCACCTACGAAAGGCTAAGAAATCTAGGTCAGAAAAGCCCGAGATAGCAAACTAAACATCCCAAATCATAAGTATTATGCAACACACACCTACGAAGGGCTAAGAAACCTAGCTCAGAAAAAAACAAAATAGTAAACCAAACTTCCCAAATCATAAGTTTCATGCAACACATACTTACGAAAGGCTAAGAAATCTAGCTCAGAAAAGCCCAAAATAGCAAACTATACTTCCCAAATCATAAGTTTCATATAACACTCACCTAAAAAAGCCTAAGAAATCTATCCCAGAAAAACCCGAAATAGCAAATCGAACGTCCCAAATCATAGGTTTCAGACAACTCACACCTATGAAAGGCGAAGAAACCTAACTCAGAAAAGCCGGAAATAGAAACTATACATCCCAAATCATAAGTTTCATGCAACAAACACCACCAAACGGCTAAAAAATCTAGCTCAGAATAGCCCGAAAGAGCAAAGTATATATCCCAAATCATAAGTTTCATGCAAAACATCTACGAAAGGCTAAGAAACCTTGCTCAGAAAAGTCCAAAATAGTAAACCACACAAGCGGAATCATAAGTTGCATGTAACACGCACCTATAAAAGGCTAAGAAACCTAGCTCAGAAAAGTCAAAAATAGTAAACCACAAATCCCAAATCATAGGTTTCAGACAACACTCATCTACGAAAGGCTAAGAAATCTAGCTCAGAAAAGCCCAAAATAGCAAACTATACATCCCAAATCATAAGTTTCATATAACACTCACCTAAAAAAGCCTAAGAAATCTATCCCAGAAAAACCCGAAATAACAAATAAAACATCCCAAATCATAGGTTTCAGAAAACACACACCTATGAAAGGCTATGAAACCTAGCTCAGAAAAGCCGGAAACAGCAAACTATACATCCTAAATCATAAGTTTCATGCAAAATACACCTACGAAAGGCTAGAAAATCTAGCTCAGAAAAGCCCGAAATAGCAAAGTATATATCCCAAATCATAAATTTCATGCAAAACATCTACGAAAGGCTAAAAAACCTTCCTCAGAAAAGTCCAAAATAGTAAACCACACAAGCCAAATCATAAGTTTCATGTAACACGCACCTATAAAAGGCTAAGAAACCTAGCTCAGAAAAGTAAAAAATAGTAAACCACACATCCCAAATCATAGGTTTCAGACAACACTCATCTGCGAAAGGCTAAGAAATCTAGCTCAGAAAAACCGGAAATAGCAAACTATACATCCCAAATCATAATCCCAAATCATTATTTTAAACAACACACACCTATGAAAGGCTAAGAAACATAGCTCAGAAAAGCCTGCAATAGCAAACTATACATCCCAAATCATAAGTTCCAGACAACACTCATCTACCCAATCTAACTCAGAAAAGTCCAAAATAGCAAACTACACATCCCAAATCATAAGTTTCAGACAACAAAAACCTACTAAAGACTAAGAAACTTAGTTCAGAAAAGTCCAAAATAGTAAACCAAACATTCCAAATCATAATTTCAGAAAATACACAACTACGAAAGGCTAAGAAATCTAGCTCAGAAAAGCCCGAAGTAGCAAACTATACAACCCAAATCATAGATTTCAGACAACACTCACCTACGAAAGGCTAAAAAGTCTAGCTCAGTAAAAACCCGGAATAAAAACTATGCACCACAAAACTCACGTACGAAAGGCTAAGAAATATAGATCACAAAAATCCGAAATAGCAAACTACACATCCCAAATCATAAGCTTCATGCAACACACACACCTACGAAAGGCTAAGAAATCTACTTCAGAAGAGCCCGAAATAGCAAACTACACATCCCAAATCATAAGTTTCATTCAACACATACCTACGAAAGTCTAAGAAACATAGCTCAGAAAAGTCAGAAACAGTAAACCACATATCCCACAACATGAGTTTCATGCAACACATACCTACGAAAGGCTAAGAAACCTAGCTCATAAAAGCCCAAAATAGCAAACTAAACATCCCAAGTCATAATTTTCATGCAACACATACCTACGAAAGACTAGGAAATCTAGCTCAGAAAAGTCCAAAATAGTAAACTACACATCCCAAATCATAAGTTCCATACAGCACAAACATACGACAGGTTAAGAAACCTAGCTCAGAAAAGTCAAAAATAGTAAACTACACATGCCAAATCATAATTTAAGACAACACAAACCTACGAAAGACTACGAAACCTAACTCAGAAAAGACCAAAATAGTGAGCCAAACATCCCAAATTATAGGTTTCAGACAAAACACACCTACGAAAGGCTAAGAAACCCAGCTCAGAAAAGACAATAATAGTAAGCCAAACATCCCAAATCATAGCTTTTCAGACAGGACATCTACGGAAGTATAAGAAACCTAGCTCAGAAAAGCCAGAATTAGCAAACTACACATCCCAAATCATAAGTTTGATACAACACAAACACCTACGAAAGGTTAAGAAACCTAGCTCAGAAAAGTCTGAACTAGCAAAATATACATCCAAAACCATAAGTTTCATACAACACTCAACTAACAAAGAATAAATAAATCTAGCTCAGAAAACCCAAAATAGCAAACTACACATTCCAAATCATAGGTTTCAGACAACACGAACCTACGAAAGACTAAGAAACCTAGCTAAAAAAAAAAGCCCGAAATAGCAATCTATACACCCCAAATCATAAGTTTCATACAACAATCACCTACGAAAGGCTAAGAAATCTAGGTCAGAAAAGCCCGAGATAGCAAACTATACATCCCAAATCATAAGTTTTATGCAACAAACACCTACGAAGGGCTAAGAAACCTAGCTCAGAAAAAAACAAAATAGTAAACCAAACTTCCCAAATCATAAGTTTCATGCAACACATACTTACGAAAGGCTAAGAAATCTAGCTCAGAAAAGCCCAAATTAGCAAACTATACTTCCCAAATCATAAGTTTCAGACAACAAACACCTACTAAAGACTAAGAAACCTAGTTCAGAAAAGTCCACAATAGTAAACCAAACATTCCAAATCATAATTTCAGAAAATACACAACTACGAAAGGCTAAGAAATCTAGCTCAGAAAAGCCCGAAGTAGCAAACTATACAACCCAAATCATAGATTTCAGACAACACCCACCTACGAAAGGCTAAAAAATCTAGCTCAGAAAAAAACCGGAATAAAAAAAATATGCACCACAAAACTCACGTAAGAAAGGCTAAGAAATATAGATCACAAAAACCCGAAATAGCAAACTACACATCCCAAATCATAAGTTTCATGCAACACACACACCTACGAAAGGCTAAGAAATCTACTTCAGAAGAGCCCAAAATAGCAAACTACACATCCCAAATCATAAGTTTCATGCAACACATACCTACGAAAGGCTAAGTTACCTAGCTCAGAAAAGTCCAAAATAGTAAACCATACATCCAAAATCATAGGTTTCAGACAACACATACCTAGGATGTATTTTTCTATAATAGATGGGGTTATCCACCATTGTCCTAAGAAGCCCCTTCCGTCTTTAAATAAGTCCCTCTTTCCACTATAGCATAAAATAGAATTAGTGAGGAATAAGTGTTTTTATTGCGCCCCCTCCATCTTCCATATACATAATTTCCATCCCTCTAAAATATTTCTATTATGCATTAATTTTGCAGAGAAAATTGGTCTTTAGTCAGACACACTAGAATTTTGTAACCCGTCATAGTCCGCAAGCTCAATTAACCTAACTGTGAGACTGTTTACAAAATAGCCCGATTCACATATGCCATTGTTTAGATTGCAAAGGGAAGTGTGAAATTTAGTGGTTTCTTGGTTTCAATGCATAATGGGTAAAAGAAACTATTTTGAGTAAAAAAGAATTAATTGCTAGTGAATTGAGGGAGGTTGGGTTTTTTCATAGTAAAAAGAGCGTGTTTTACGCTTTCAAATGACTATAAACAACTCCTAGTTGGACAATTTTGTTTTTTTTTTTTGGGGGGGGGGGGTTGTTAATACTAATTAGAAAGGACATCCCGTCCCCCTCAATTACCGCTGTTAGAACTAGTAGAGTCCTGGCGGGGTCGAGAACTATAGAAAAAGAAAATATGAAAGGTATTTCAAGTAAAAAATGAAACGCAAAAAAAAGAAAATATCTTGAGGCTTTTGTGCAAAAAATGTCAAAATGGTGTTATCTGGCAGTGATGGATGCGCCGTCCATGTGTAAGATGCGGTAAACTTCCATAAAATGTGTGCCGCCATAAAGTTAATGAAAAATTAGAACGCTTTGGGGGTTTCAAATGAAAAAAAGTACCACATGACACTGTTGCAAAATCATCACGTACGGAGTGAGCTGTCGTTACGTTACAAGCGGGGATTCCCCCCATAGCGATAATAAGTTGCGTCAAGCATGTTAGACCTGTCCGTTTGAAACGGGGTAAGTCGTACATCATGTAAATCCAAAAGGGTGTGTCATGGAGTCTTGCCAAGTGTGTTCCCTTTAATAGAACCGGTGAGCGCATTGTGCAGGTGCGAGGGGTTAAGAGCTCTCCTTGTTTATTTTCCTATTATCCCCACCACATTCTGAGTAATTGAAACACCTGGGAATTTAACCTAGAAATATGGCATGTCTTTGAAATCCTGGAGGGCTGTTTTTGAATCACAGAAATACAAAGGGGTGTGTCGCGTGACGAAATATAAGCTTGAAATCTAATGCTAATTTACTATGCTAATTACCCTATTATCCTGACCACACTTCAATCAATTATATCGTGTCATAGCATCCGGGAATCCTGCTAGACGAGAATTTTAATGCATGACCAAAAACCTACCAGACCAGTTTCAACAGAACCAGAATTCTATGTGGGTTTTTTTTTCTTAGCAGTGTCATGACCTCCGATTGTTGACCACATTTTACAGGCGCAAGGGGTTAAGAGCTTCACATGTTATACCGATCACATTCCAAGTAATTGAAACACTCAGAACTTGCCAGCTAGAAACAGGGGCGAGGGGTTAAGAGCTAAACATTCCCTATAGGACTCACGAACATACAATGCTAATTTCCCTATTATTAAAACTTGTTTATTATACCGACGACATTCCAAGTAATTATGTCATAGCACCTGGGAATTTTACGAGGACTGGAATTTAGCCTAAAATTGTGACACCTGGTCGTCAAAAGAGGGGTGCACTGTTAAATCTTCTTCTTGCGCCGTCAAACCAATGGAAGAAATGAGTAGTCCGTATGGGCGTCACAGAATTAATAGAGGCATCACTACTGCTGAAGCCGCACATTCATATGTGTTTTTTTTTCAGTAAAGTGCAAATTATAGTCTGGCCTTGGGAAGGCAAAGGGGTTTTGAGTTCCGCTCATGTCAATTTCAGCTCGTTTTGTGTTTGACTCGAATATTTATTGAAATATCTGTTCGTTTTGGGTTTAATTTACTTATCGATGCTGATTTGGTAGTTTTATGCTTGGTAAACTATTTTATTCCATCTTTCTCATTTTTGGTTTAATGGAGTTCTTTACTTTTCTTGGAAAAACTTATCTTGTGGAAAAAGTTTTTTTTTTAGTTAATTCATGTATAAGCCATACATTTTATTTTGCGATGTACGTCACAGAGAATGTAATACAAGGTTTTATAAACAAATATTTTGCCAGTACCGCCAGGTCTATCTATGAAAACCAGCATAATCGGGATTATTGACAGCCTGTAAAATATTATTTACAATTTCAAGCTGTTTTCCTCACAGAAGCCGATGCATACTATCTCCAGTAGCATCTGACTCACTAGAATTTAGAAATTCCAAGTTTTGGTAATTTTCGTAGGTCTCAATGTTGTTCATGCCATGTCGTTCAACCAAAAACTGAAATTGGACCTTCTATTGCCATCGTATTTAACTAGGATGCAATAATACGATAAGCCCACTGAATTTCAGAATCTTAAGATATTCGTCATGCTTGCCGAATAAAATCCTCTGCCAACTGATTTTTTAATCTTTTGGAAGACCTTTTGAATCTGAAGGATTTCCGAAAACAATAATCTGTTCAAAGAAAATCATACGCAGCGTAATCTCGCTGCCTAAGTAAAGAACGATGATGGCAAAATGTATTATTATTTTTTTTTTTTTTGATTTCCATATCAGGTCACTTCGTATCGAAGGAGTTGTTGTAGAAATTTCGAAAAGGGCTCATTCGATTGGAAATTGGAGTTGATAGTGCTCTTTTTAATAGTTGAAAGTAATTGGAGGGCAAAAAGCACCCCCCTTCCACGCCCATCACTCCCCAAAATACATCCTATCAAAATTATGAGATAGTCATTTTGTTCAGCGTAGTTGATTTCCAGATAGAAAATATGTTTTTGAGGAGGACACCCCCCTCCCACAACCCTCAGGGCAAGGATTTTAAGTTATATCCTGCGGGCATATAAGAACGATGTTGGCACAATGTATCATTTATTATTTTTTTTCCTTTCGAAACTTCGAAAAGGGCTCATTCAATTGGAAATTGGAGTGGTTTGTGCCCTTTTTAATAGTCGAAAGTGATTGGACACCCCTAGGCAACTAACACCCCTTCCACGCCCAGCATTTCCCGAAACACATCCAATCACAATTTTGAGGCAGCCATTTTGTTGAGCGTAGCCGATTTCCAGATAGAAATAATGTTTTTGAGGAGTAGACTCCCCCACAGCCTTCAGGGCAAGGGTTGCAAGTTATGCCCTGGGGGCATATAAGGTTTTTATAGAAGGCGTTGTCGTAGAAACTTCAAAAAACGCTCATTCAAATGGAAATTCAAAGGGCTAGTGCCTTTTTTAATAGTCGAAAGTCATTGAAGTGCAACTGGCACCCTTCTCACGCCTACCTTTTCCCCAAACACATCCAATCAAAATTTTTAAATAGCCATTTTATTCACCTAGTTTTTAAGTTCTGGAAATTAGGTCTTTGAGAATGACAACCCTCCACAGCCCTCAGGGCAAGGGTTGTAAGTGATGCCCTGGGGGAACATAAGGTTTTTATAGAACGCGTTGTCGTAGAAACTTCAAAAGGGCTCATTCGATTGGAAATTGAAATGGCCAGTGCCCTTTTTAATAGTTGAAAGTAATTGGAAGGCAACTAACACCCCTTCCAAGCCCACAATTTTCCCAAACACATCCAATCAAATTTTGAGATAAACATTTTGTTCCACGCGGTTTAAAGTTCAGGAAATTATATATTTCAGCAGGACACTCTCCCCATAGTCTTCAGGGCAAGGGTTATAAATTATGCCTTAGGGGCATATAAGTTTTTATTGAAACTTGGTCGTAGAAACTTCAAAAACGGATCTTACGATTGGAAATTCAAAGGTCTAGTGCCCTTTTTAATAGTCAAAAGTAATTTGAGGGCAACTAACCCCCCCCCCCCCCCCCTCACGCCAACCTTTTCCCCAAACACATCCAATCAACATTTTTAGATAGCAATTTTGTTCAGCCTAGTCGATTTCCAGATAGACATTATGTTTTCGAGTAGGACACTCCCCCACAGCCGTCAGGGCAAGGTTTGTAAGTTTTGCCCTGGGGGCATATAAGGTTTTTATAGAACGTGTTGTCGTAGAAACTTCAAAAAGGGCTCATTCGATTGGAAATTGAAATGGCTAGTGCCCTTTTTAATAGTCGAATGTGATTGGAAGGCAACTAACACCCCTTCCACGCCCAACATTTCCCCAAACGTATCCAATCAAATTTTGAGATAGCCATTTTGTTGCACGTAGTTTAAAGTTCAGGAAATTTTACCTTTGAGCAGGACACTCCCACCACAGTCTTCAGGGCAAGGGTTATAAGTAATGCCCTGGGGGCATATAAGTTTTTTTATTGAAATCTTTGTCGTAGAAAATAGAAAAAGGGCTCATTCGATTGGAAATTCAAAGGGCTGGTGCCCTTTTTAATAGTCGAAAGTGATTTGAGGGCAACTAACCCCCCTCTCACGCCCACCTTTTCCCCAAACATATCCAATCAAAATTTTTAGATCGCAATTTTGTTTCACGCTGTTTAATGTTCAGAAAATTATACCTTTGAGCAGGACCCCCCCCCCCCCCACAGTCTTCAGGGCAAGGATTATAAGTTATGCCCTAGGGGCATATTTAGTTTTTATTGAAATATTTGTCGTAGAAACTTGAAAAAGAGGTCTTTCAATTGGAAATTCAAAGGGCTAGTGCCCTTTTTAATAGTCAAAAGTGATTTGAGGGCAACTAACCCCCCTCTCACGCCCACCTTTTCCCCAAACACATCCAATCAAAATTTTTAGATAAGCATTTTATTCAACGTAGTTGAAAGTTTTGGAAATTCCTTCTTTAAGGATGACAAACCCTCCCCCCAAAAAGACCCTCAGTGCAAGGGTTGTAAGTTATGCCCTCGGGGCATGTAAGGTTTTTATAGAGAGCTATGTTGTAAAAACATCAAAAAGGGATCCTTCAATTTCAAATTGAAAGGAATAGTGCCCTGTTAATAGTGGAAAGTGATTGAAGGGCAACTAACCCCACTCTCACGCCCACTATTTCCGCAAACACATCCAATCAGAATTTTGAGATATCCATTTTGTTCAACGTATTCAAAAGTTCTGGAAATTAGGTCTTTTAGGATAATTACCCCCTCAGAGCCCTCAGTGCAAGGGTTGTAAGTTATGCCCTGGTGGCATATAAGGTTTATATAGAAAGTTGTTGTAGAATTGTCAAAAAGGGCTCATTTGTTTGGAAATTGAAATTGCCCTTTTTAATAGTCGAAAGTGAGTGGAGAGTAATTAACCCCCCGCCCACACCCACCGTTTCCCCAAACACATTCAATGAAGGTTTAGACATAGCCATTTTGTTCAACGTAGTTGAAAGTTCTGGAAATTATGCATATAAGGATGACAAACCCCCCAGAACCCCCAGGGCAAAGCTTGTAAGTCATGTCCTGGGGGCATATAAGGTTTTTATAGTTAGAGTTGTCGTAAAAACTTCAATTGGGGCTCATTCAATTGGGAATTCAGAAGGCTAGTGCCCTTTTTAATAGTCGAAAGTGATTGGAGGGTAACTAACCACCCTCTTACGCGCACAACTCTTCTAAACACATCCCATGAAAATTTTCAGATAGCCATTGTGTTCAACATAGTAGAAAGTTGTGGAAATTAGGTCTTTGAAGTTGGCAACCCCTCCCCCCATCCCTCAGGGTAAGGTTTTTATGGAAAGTGTTGTCGTAGAAACTTCAAAAGGGATCATTTGATTTGAAATTGAAAGAGCTAGTGCCTTTTTTAATAGTTGAAAATGATGGGAGAGCGACTAACACCCCTCTCACGCCCACCATTTTCCCAAGCACATCCAATCAAAATTTTGAGATAGCCATTTTGTTTAACGTAGTTGAAAGTTCTGGAAATTATGTCTTAGAGGATGACAACCACCCTCACAGCCCTTAGGGTAAGGGTTGTAATTTATGCCCTGGGGGAATATAAGATGCTTATAGAAAGCGTTGTCGTAGAAATTCAAAAAGGACTAATTTGATTGGAAATCAAAAGGCCTAGTGCCTTTTTTAATAGTCGAAATTGGTTGGAAGGCTTGAAATTTTTATAGTAAAGATCGATGTGGGTATAATGCATGATTTTTTATTTCGTTGTTGTTTAGACCAGGGCACTTCGTATCGAAGGAGTTGTCGCAGGAACTTCGAAAAGGGCTCATTTGATTGAAATTATGAAGGGCTGATGCCCTTTTCAATAGTCGCAAGTGATTAGAGGGCAACTTATCCCCCTACCACGTCTACCCTCCCATTTGCCTTTATGTTTAAAACTTAATGTTGCTTTAAGATTAAATCAAGATGCACTGTGTTAATGCTAATTTCCAATAAGGCATCTCAGCAGTATCCCAAGAACGACTGAGGGTATTATGTTCAAACTTTCGGGGCTACTTCTGCTCTTAAAATTTAAACAAGTCAAAATAGCGTAAGTGTATCCAAGCTATCAAAGAAAGTAAGCAGATTTCTTTGCGAATGGTATCAAGTTTTCCATTTCAGGTCAACTAGAGGAAGTATGAAACGAAATTAAACACTACTATTTGTGTCCAGATTTTTAAAAGGGTGAATGTTGTTAAAAATAGTTAAAAAAATTTCTCCAGCATACAAATAGCAGGCCAAACTATAAGGTCTTAAAAAAACAAATAGATTTAAAGTATTATTTTCTTCTTCCCTGAAAAGACTATGTCAATATAAAACGAACAGAAATTAATTAAAAAAAACTTTTTCCACAAAATAAGTTTTTCAAAGAAAAGGAAAGATCTCCATTAAACAAAAAATAAGCAAGAATAAAATCAAATAATCTACGAAGCGTGAAACTACCGCAAATCAGCGTCGATAAATAAATGAAACCCAAAACGAACAGAAATTACAATAAATAACTGAGTCAAACTCAAAACGAGCAGAAATTAACATAAGTTGTGCTCAAAACCCCTATGCCTTCCCAAGGCCAGAACATAATTTGCACATTCTTGAAAGAAAATACAAATGAATGTGCATTGAAGTTTTATATACATATACTGATATTTAGTTATGAAAATGTTACTATTATTTGATTTATTAAAGTTATAAAAGTATGAACATTAAAAATTTTTTCAGTAAAGTGCAAATTATGTTCTGGCCTTGGGAAAGCATAGGGGTTTTGAGCCCAACTTATGTTAATTTCTGCTCTTTTTGAGTTTGGCTCGGTTATTTATTGTAATTTCTGTTCGTTTTGGGTTTCAATTATTTATCGATGCTGATTTGCGGTAGTTTCACGCTTCGTAGATTATTTGATTTTATTTTTGCTCATTTTTTGTTTAATGGAGTTTTTTACTTTTTTTTGAACAACTTATTTTGTGGAAAAAGTTTTTTTTAATTAATTCGCATTACAGAAGACATTGAATAGTACTGATTCTTCTAGGATATCATACCCCTGTTTATCGTCAAATTCAAGGCCATGAACCATGCGTGCTTGTTTGTATGTGGCATGAGGAATGTCATTCACGGTTTTGAGATCTTTAAAACTAGTTGCATTCTTCACATGATAGAGAAATACTCGAAAGTCGAAGCACTCAGGAGTACCCGCAAATTTTACGTTGTGAATTTGACCAATGACATGCAATCGACCGATTCATGGTTCCCATGTACTCTTTTTCCATTCCGATTAAAGCATTCAGTAATTTCCCAATGATAGAGTCCTTCCTGGTTTCAATGCCTTGTTGTGTCGAAAACACGCTTCCAACATTTAGCCTTGTTGTCTAATATCTACCAAATCTTCTTGGGTTTGGCTGATGTCTTGCATTTGGTTATGTCCAGGTAAATGAATATTTAACACTGAACGACATGACTCTTTTTAGAAATCGTAATTAAATGGTCGCCAGCATGCTTCAGTTGGCGCAATGCAGAGTCCTTCCACATAAGTGTCTGCTTCATTGTAAACCACGCACAGTTAATTTCCGACAATTTTTATTGAAGCGCAATCATGTCCTTTGTAGATGTATTTATGTAAATACTTAACCGGACTTATGCTGCCAACATATTCAACACTAATATGACATAGAAATTTTTGAGCATACAAGGATTATGTGCGGCGACATGACGACTATCACGTGTAACTTTGTGATTAATGGAGTTTCTTCGATAAACAGCACGGTCATGTCAAAACTCTTCTTTGTTCAATTCGTCTTATTCAGGATCATAACGACATCGATATTTTGGTTATTCATCATCCCGCTGGAGATGTAACTGAATTATATTGCATCGGAAAACCGAAGGCGTACTGCAATTTTCCTTTTTTATCGATCATAGAACCTGCAGTTGGATTTAGCACCCCAAACGGATTATGAAACGGATCATCATTTTTAAGACTAATTCTCTTAGTAAAGGATCGTTGGTGTTTCGAGTTTCAGCCGAACTAAGATAATAAATTTGACTGGATTACGGATTTTACTACGAGACGTAAGGAGCGACCCGGCTCAATAGTAACCGAAACTCTAAAAAATGGAATTTTGATACCAATAGATACATCAAAAGAATTG
This sequence comes from Artemia sinica, assembly GCA_027921565.1. Lineage (NCBI taxonomy): Eukaryota > Metazoa > Arthropoda > Branchiopoda > Anostraca > Artemiidae > Artemia > Artemia sinica. The sequence continues at coordinate 51,648,492 of CM051272.1, forward strand.
AATAGATACATCAAAAGAATTTCAAATATATAAGGTTTATCAAGTTTAGTCATATCCATCAAAAGTTACGAGCCTGAGAAAATTTGCCTTATCTTCAAAATAAGGGGAAAACACCCCATAACACACCATCAGATTTAGCGTATCAGAGAACCCTAATGTAGAAGTTTCAAGCTCCTGTCTGCAAAAATGTGGAAGTTTGTATTTTTTTTGCCAGAAGAAAGATCACGGATGCGTGTTTATTTATTTATTTTTTTTTTCTCTTTTCTCCAGGGGTGATCGTATCGACCCAGTGGTCATATAATATCGTGAGAGGGCTCATTCGAACGGAAATTAAAAGTCCTAGTGCCCTTTTTAAGTTACCGAAAAAATTGGGGGCAGCTAGGCCCCCTCCCACGCTCATTTTTTTCCAAAGTCATCCGATCAAAATTTTGAGATAGCCGTTTTGTTCAGCATAGTCAAATAATTTAAAAGCTATGTCTTTAAGGATGACTTAATCGCCCACGGTCCCCAGGGGAAGGGCTGCAAGTTTCGAATTTTGCCCATATTGTTTTACATATAGTATAGGTTAATGCAAGTATACCGACATTTTCAGGGGGATTTTTTTGGTGAGCGGGGGGGGCTGGGGAAGGAGATTTGCATGGGAGGATCTTTCATTGGAGAAATATTTCATGGGGGAAGGTAGTTTTCCGTGAAGAGGGTGCCGGATTTCCCAGCATTATTTAAAAAACGATCAGAAATTAAATTAAAAAAAACAAGTTTTTTCAACTGAAGGTAAGGAGCAACATTAAAACTTATCACGATCAGAAATTATTACGTATATTAGGGTGTTCGCCCTGTCGTCAATACCTCGTTCTTTATGCTAAAGTTTTTTTTTAGTACTTTCAAAAGAGCTATTTCTTCTAATTAAACGGCCTTTGTGATTTTAGCGTAAAGAGACGAGGGGGCGAACCCCCTCATATACGCAATATTTTCTGCTATTTAAACTAAACAAAAAATAATCCGTATATGAAGGATGCCTCCTCTTCAATACCTTGCTGTTTACGCTATATTTTGACTGTTTGTCCCATTTTTTAAGAACGGCTACTGAAACACAAGGGCCGTATAATTAGAATAAGAAGCCTTATTAAAATTCCTAATAGCTATAGCTTAAAGAGCAAGGTATTGAGGAGAGGTCGCCCCTTCATATACGGAATAATTTCTCCTAATCAGAAAAAACGCCATTTACGCTAATATTTTCATTTTATCCCAGTTTATTAATAACGACTCCTAAAACACAAGGGTCACTTAAATAGACTACTAAAAAGATTTTTTAAGTAATAAACAACAATTTAGAGTTAACAGTGAGGTGTTTAGGAGGGGGGAACACCCTTCATATATCAGAAAAATCTATGAGTTGTGGAATTTGCCCGTATTGTTTGCACGTAGCATTAATATTATAAAGTATAATTACATTCTGTAACATTAGTATAAGTCCATTTTCAAGTAATACTGGGTTTAGTATTACTAAACCCAGTTTAGTAATGGGTTTGAAGCATGCTTGTGCAGGAGAAAATTAAGTACTTAGTAACAATTTATCATGAAGAGGAAGGTGTTTAGGAGGAGGCAACACCCTTCATATACCAGCAAGACCTATGAATTATGAAACTTACTCATATTGTTTGCGCGCAGTATCAAACAGTTCGTGGTAACGAACCGTAAGTAAGGAGCGACCTGGCTCAATAGTAACCGAAACCCTAAAAAAAGGAATTTTGATTCCAATAGATACCTCAAAAGAATCAGGTTTTTATGCTGATTTCAAATATATAAGCTTTATAAAGTTTAGTCTTACCCATCAAAATTTACGTACCCGAGAAAATTTGCCTTATTTTCAGAAAAAGAGGGAACTACCCCTAAAAGTCTTGGAACCATAAAATTACACCTTCAGATTCAGCGTATCAGAGAACCCTACTTTAGAGGTTTCAAGCTCCTATCTGAGAATGTGGAATTTTGTATTTTTTGCCAGAAGAAAGATCACGGATGCGTGTTTAAATGTTTTTTTTTTGTGTTTTTCCCAGGGGTGATCGTATCGACCCAGTGGTCCTAGAATATCGTGGAAGGGCTCATTCGAACGGAAATTAAAAGTTCTAGTGCCTTTTATAAGTGACACAAAAAATGTAGGGCAAATAGGCCCCTCCCGAGTTCATTTTTTCCAAAGGTCACCCGGTCAAAATTTTGAAATAGTCATTTCGTTCAGCATAGTCGAAAAATATAATAATTATGTCTTTGAGGATGACTTAATCCCCGACAGTCCCCGGGGAAGGGCTGCAAGTTGTGAACTTTGCCCAATGTTGACATATAGTATTTGTTATTAGGAAGTAGACAGACGTTTTCAGGGGGAATTTTTTCTGGTAGTGGGGGGGGGTTGTCGGTGGCTAAGTTAGAAGATCTTTCAATGGAGGAAGTTTTCATGGGGGAAGGAACATTGTTATGAAGGGGGCGACCGATTTTCCAGCAAGATTAAAAAGAAATATCAGAAATTAAATAAATAAAAAACAAGTTTTCAACTGAAAAACTTTTCAACTGAAAACTTTTCAACATCAAATCTTAAAACGAGCAGAAAACATTATGTATGTGATTGAGTTCGCCCCCTAGTCAATACCTCGCTCTTTAGGCTAGTTTTTTTGGTACTTTCATAAGAGCTATTTATTCTAATTACCGGTCTTTGTGATTAAGGGGTCATTCTTAAAGTATTGGAAAAAAATTCACATTTTAGCGTAAAGAGCGAGGTATTGACTAGCGGGGCGAACCCCCCTAATATACGTAATAAAAAAATACGAATATAAAAGTTTATTACGTAAGTTAATTTGTAAGTTAATTATATTTATTACTAATTAAAGCATTCGTAAATAAAATTACACAACTTTCGAGAAAGCTATTTAGCCAAAAAAATGAGAATTAATATGCAAATTTCGTTTTAATTATTCAATTACGGTGACCCAAAATCAAAACCTGGTTTAATTTAAAAACGTTCAGAAATTGAATTAAAAAAAAGTTTTTTTTAACTGAAAGTAAGGAGCGACATTAAAACTTAACGCGAACAGAAATTAATCCGTATATGAAAGGGACTGTCCTCTCCTCAACTGCTTGCTCTTTACGCTAAAGTTTTTTATTGTTCTAAAAAATAAAGTTGTGAGACAGGGTCGAACTTTAGCGCAAAAAGCAAGGCGTTGAGGAGGGGACAGCCCCTTTCATATAGCGAATAATTTCTGTTCGTTGTAAGTTTTAATGTCGCTCCTTACTTTCAGTTAAAAAAATAGTTTTTTTATTTAATAGTAATAAAATCGGTTATATTTTAGACAAATACGTCTGAAATGTTCATGTTACGCATTTTACTTGAGATATACTTTTTAGGTATTTGATGCCGTGTGAGGCATGAAAGTATATTGTTTCTCAAAACTGAAACATAACTTTCTTCCAAGTTCTAACAATAGTGATAAAATTGGATATATTTTAAGCAAATGCGTCTGATTGTTCATGATCCACAAGTTACTTGAGATAAACTTTTTAAGTATAGGATGCCGTTTGAAGCATAAAGGTACATTATTTCTCAAAACAGAAACTTAAGTTTCAAAGGGCAAAGGCCATAAGCTATACTAGTTGCCCATTATTAACATATATAGCCCTCATGGGAGGGGTGGTGGCATAAGCTTCACAGGGGACTCGTTCCATTGGAAATCAGAAGTTCTAGTGCTCTTTTAAGAGTCAAAAGCTATCGGAGGGCAACTAAACCCCATGTCTTTTTTTTATCCAAACACGTAGATCCGATAGAAAATTTGAGATAGCCATTTTGTTCAAATTAGTCCAAAGATCATATAACAAGACTATTGGGGTTAACACAACCCCACTGATCCAGGGGGTAAGGATTGTAAGTTGTGCTCCGAAGTTATATAAGGTTTTTATGCAAGGGGTGGGCGTAAAACTTTAGAAGAGACTCATTTGACTGGAAATTGACATTTCTAGTTCCTTCTTAAGATTCAAAAGTGATAGGAGGACAAAGAGCCTCCTTCTCCCCCAACGCCCTCTTTTCCCTAAAGGAATGTGATTGAAATTTTGACATAGCGATATCGTTAGAATTTGTCCAAAGAATAAATAACCAGGCCTCCAGGGTGATCACAACCCCCAGAGCCCCGGGGAAAGGGTTGTAAGTTATGCCCTGGGGGCATATAAGGTTCTTATGGAGTTGGTCGTCTTCTAAACTTCGAATGGGGCACATTTGATTGAAAATTGGAAGTTCTAGTTTCTTTTTAGAGTCGGAGGTGACTGGAGGGCAACCAGTCCCCCTTCACTCCCATCATTTTTTAAACCACATTCAAGCAGTTTTGAAACAGCCATTTTTTTCAATATTGATGACTGGTCTAGTAATTATGTCGTTAAAGATGTCAAATTCCCCCCCCCCACAGCCCTCAGATCAAGGGCTGTAAGTTAGGCAATTCGTCCATTGCGCAACATCCCCCCTACAGCAGGCTGTCCATACATTATTGTGAAAGATAGGCTTGTTTGACCTTTAATTTCCTAAAAGACGAATGGTATTGAGGCGAACCTTTCAGAGAATGTCGAGAGAAGTGGTGAACTAAATTAAAACACGAACATGTGAGGAAACGTTAAGGGGAAATACGAAATGAATCAAAATAAGTAGAGTACTAACTACCATTTCTACGGGACGTATAGGAATTACCATGCTATTCTAAGGGACGTATAGGAATTACCATGCTATTCTGCGGGACCTCTACACCTTTTCAAAGAGAGTCAGTACTCCCTCACACAGTTTGACATGCACATTGTAAAAAGCATGCAAAACCTATAAAATGATTAAACACGTTTTGAAATTACATGCTATTTGCTTGTCTTATGTTCCCTTGGTACCTTTCCAAGCAACGTGATTAAACACGTGTTGAAACTATATGCTATTTGCTTGCCTTATGTTCCCTTGGTACCTTTCCAGACAAAGTGGTCAAACACGTTTTGAAACTATAGTTCAGATTGTATAGTGCATGCAGAAAACACTAGTTTAGAAATTTAGGACTTTTTTTTCTTATGAGAAAGATGGTGTTCAAGGATGATTTACTCCTCTCTCTCTCTCTCTCTATCCAACTCAATTTGTTGTTGTTGCTAGCTCAGTTTCATTGTGGCAGTGAGAGTGTCAACACATGAAAAAATGTTCCATACATCATTATGTGAGAATTGCACAATGATTGATGAGTATGATGAAAAGTGTAGATTATGCAACCCGTGTAAATTGCATAGAGGATATGCTGTACAAATTAAAGGTTGTAATTCCTGTCTTCAAGAGGTGTGTGACTCTCATCCTAGAGGACACCTATGCTCCAATTGCCACTATGATAAATGTAATCAATGGGAGAATACATATCCCGGTATGATTGGAAAGAATCCTAAGCGTGATTTTAGTTTATTGCTACGAGATTGGTATCATCGTGGTTTTAGAATGTTCTGGGAGGAGGAACCAGGTCTGCGATTCAACTGTTGGAACAACAAAAGAATTTGGTTTCCACGTCATCATTGTGAAGACAATGACTACTATGATTATAAGCCCACTGATTTTTATTTGGCTGTGACGGAGTGGGATTCACCACTTGAGGACACTGTTTGTGATATTGTTTCAAATAAGCAAATTGAAACATGTGAATTCTATAGAATGAATGAGAATAGTATCATTGACTATACAAAGAGATATGACAAGAGTGAAGTTACACTCTACTGTAGAAAATGCGACTCTGACATTGCAGCACATCAGGATCAGTATACTGTGAATTTAGATAATCTACCTGCATTAGTTGTTATCGACATATACCTATTAGAAGATGAAATCTAAAGAGTAGAAAAGTCGTTTTTATCATGCACATACATTATTTTTTATTAATAAACAATTTCACATACATTTTTAGAACATTTTATTCGTAGGGCACTAAAATCAATATTAAATACGCTTGTAAGTATATTTTCCACTAGAAAGTCGTTCAATCGAGGTAAGTCAACGTAGATGTCGAGAAACTGCTTGTAGGTATAGCCACGACATCTAAACATGAAAAAGAGTAGTGCATGAAAGCCACATGTCTTAGTCGTTAAATCCTATACTCTTCGTTGAATTTGAATAATAGTTTTCCCACTGCTTTCAATAAAGTTGCTGATGTATGGAGTATAGAATTTATACGATAGGCCAAGAGGATCAAAAAATTCAATATTCTTCGCTTTTTGAAAGATGCATAGCCAATGGCCGGTCTTCAAAGTCGATGGACTGCCATTAACAATGATTAGAGTATTGTTAACACTTGGAATTTTTTCAATGAAGTCTGATGGTATACAATAGGACTTGTACTGGGACGTGTATGGATCCATACTAAATCCGTTGATTATTTGGTTTATGTTCATGGTGCTAGGTCTATTAGAACACTGCCGTCGGGTGTGATTTCCCAATAGGTTTCAAATTGACTCAATGATATTAGCGTGATACTCTCAGTCAAAGCATCGGCAAATGTACACTCTAAACGTACATTCCCTGTTCGTACTATGCTCATATCCTGAGTCCCCGACAAGTCCAAAACAATTACCCCATGATTTTTTGAAAACATTGAATCGGTTATTCCATTTTCAAATGGTTGAGAGTCATGATCTAGGGATTGCATGGTCAACTCGTACAGAGTTCTATAGGATTTTTTTGTCAAATGATAGAGTGTACAGTGGAATACCATTCACTTTGCACACAAGGCTAGATAGACCAAAAAAATTAAAATCATTGGGGGATTCAGTCCAGGATCCAATGGCACTGCCACTCTTCACAAAGGCCAAAGCCAATTTTGATGGGATTTCTCCATTGATAAATGATGAATCGGTATAGCAACGAGAGCCGGTGGCAATGTGATGTTGATTGGTGATTGTATGGGGGACAAGAAGTTTAATAATGTTGCCATTGGCTCTTAGCTTTTCCGCTGCCAATGCAACAGAGCTCATAACCTGTTGTTTTCGAACGTGGAGAATTGCCGATGTGATAATGACATTTGCATCGGGTGCTGCAGGAAGTGTTTTTCTCAAAATGAAATTCGATGGGGCTATTTGCAACTTAATGTCAATCTTGACATTGGGGAGTAACCATTGAGATTTATTGAATATCTCATGATTTAATTTTCCAACCAGATGATACTCCTGGCTCACTGCAGTAGTCAACTCACCATCAGTATCAACACCTGATCGATATTCATAGCCCAATGATTGTTCTCTCAACTCCTTGTATACCTTTGGTGTCACCATCATAAATTGTATGTAGCTTGCATAGTTGGATAAATTATTGCTAGTGCTCACCAATGTTCCATTAATAAATCCATTAATTTCTTTGAACAGGTTGTGTAGAATACAGTTTTCGTAGGAGAGACCATCGGCAGCAGTTGGAGTTGTATTATCTGACTGTTTCTTCACCGCAACATTTAAATCAATAAATGTTGATGACAAATCAATGAAATAGTCTTCATTGGAAAATATTTGAAAGTGTATATTTTTCGATAGGGGTTGTTGGGGATGAAATTGTTCATAATAGCCATACTTGACACTGACATCAACATTTTCAGCATTGAACAGATTCAATGAGGAACTGATTGATGGATGTGATTCCTTGTGAGGGAGATAAGTCATCTTAAGAGAAGAAATCCTTCTTTGATCTAACATTCTTTTTCTTTTTCTTCTGCTTATTGGTCTTCCTTGTTTTATTCCTCAAAGTCCTTGTTGATGTCCTTCGCTTCCCGCCTGGGTAGAGACTGATGAGTGAATGAGGCGCACGCATCCTTTTCAATCCCTCCCCATTTTGCCGAGATTTTAATCACTCACCAACGGCTCTTGCTGAAGATATAATATTTTCCTTAACACTCTCCTTGAAATTCTTACCCGACCCCCAGTCCTGTAGTTGAGGCAGCAAAATTTGATGCAGTTGGTACAAGATATTTTCTGGCACGGGGTAGTGCAGAACGAAATAGCCTAGCAAACCAGCTACCAAGACCCTAGACAGATATTGTAGTACGCCCCTTGTAGTAGTCCAATCCATTGCCTATTTGACGTGGACTCAGAGCACCAACATAGCAATCGATATCGGGACAGATAAATGGAATTCTTCTATTGTTCATTTTAGGTGGTGTCGCTGACAATAGGTCGAAAATGACATGTAATCACTGCTAAACCTTTTGTTATTGCTAGAGGATCGCCCAATGCACTTCTTAGTGTTAACTGACAGAGTTCCAAATACGAAGTGTTTACAGGAACATACTGAAGATGCTTTATATTATAGTGATGAACAAGTTCATGAGTTTTTTTTCGTTCAAGAACACGTAGGAGGGGGACATTTGAATTACCAACTCTCGATGTTTCCACAAAAGATGCATAGAGAAATATACAGAGTCCGAGGCGAAACCAGGTGGATAATCAGCAAAAATAACTTGATCCATCCCGTAAACGGTACCAGCGTTTTTCCCATTGATCATATTCTGTTTAAAGCCAAGAACGTCTCTCAGATTATCATTGAGAATAATTATTTCACTGTCAACAGGTGAGGTAATGTAAATCCTATCGTGTTCCAATGAATAATTAAAATGGAATGTACCATTCCTGCGATATGAGATTTTTCTATTGATTGTAAGACACAAATCTCTCATATCATCATATTCAATATATTTCAATTTGACATGTGGATATTCTCTAGATTTTAGTGCTTCAACCCATTCATAGTCGACAAAGAGTGACCAATCGAATGGTATAATTTTTATATCATACACACGATCCTTTCTCAGGATGTCATAGGTATTTTTTGAGAATACAATCGACAAGAGCCACTTCATACGCACCGTCAAATTTGATGGCGGGGGAGAGTTTCATCCAAAAATCATTTGTCTTATTCAAGTCGTTGTAGAGAGGATCGGAAACGTTGGACATAAAAGTTACTTAGAAATCATTGGGCATTGTCAATATCTTCAACACCAATCCTTGAATCAAAATCAGAGTTGTATCCTAGCCACCGAACAAGTAACTGTTTCTTACCCCTCTGAGTACGAGTCTTTAATATCTTTTCAATTTGATAGATTTCACTATTATTTTTAAATTTTTGTAGCTCATAGTCATAAAAGCCACCGAGAATCTCTTCATCTTTGGTATCACGCAAACGATAAGTTATGGGTTTAGTGTCTAGGATTTTTGCCACTTTAAAAAGTCCTGTGGACCACAAGTAATTACCCTTTTCAAAAACAGTAGTTGTCCTATTAATTCGAACAGTATCACCAACATTGAATTTTTTCTTCTTGAAACTCGTTTTATTGTAATATTGTTTAAGAAAAGTGTCAATTGTATCATGATCAGAATGATGAATTTCCGTTGGGGTTGAGTTGGACAATGATCGATGAGGTCGTTGATTATAAATCAACATGATTTTATCTAAATCATGAAAAAAGCAGATGTATTTTTCAATGTACAATATCTTGAAATTAAAAGTCGAATAGTTCTTATCAATCGTTCGGCCAATGCAACCTTTATAGGGCTATGACTATGATAGAGCAGTGTATTATAATTTGCTAGTACTTTTGTAACATGGGGATTAATAAATTCACTACCGCGATCCGTTTGAATTTTTTTATACGAATCCTGTTCGAGAATACTTTCAATGGCCTGAGCAACTTCAACACTTCTCTTCGAGCGCAATCGAATGGCAAATGCATAGCGACTAAAAACACTGATTGCAAGTAGAATGTACTTGTACGGTGTATTGTAACGTCTTTGAATCTCATCTAGAGTTAGGAGATCTGCTTGCATTATATGCAATGGGAAAAAGGCTTTAGTTTTTTGATAATGTTTAGCACGAAGTCTATGATTTCTATGCAGAGTGTAACTTGATTCATTTTGTAGATAGTCTTGTACACTTTTAGCGTGAACACCAGTGACTTTGGAAAGAGTGGTGGGGGAACTTAAACTCCCCACTTCACCAATATTTTCATAAACACGTTTCAGAACTTCAACCATTTTGAATGTAAACGTGTAGTGTAACGTCCGCTACCCTTTTGTATACTGGTGGTTGGTGGTGCAGCAGAATCCTGAGGAGATGATTCTTTTTTGTGATCAATACCACTGGCCTTCGCACGATAGGGCTTATGTTTGTCCACTCGGCGAAGTGCATCTTGAAGCAAAAGCAGTTTTTTATCATCCTCAATATTCTCATTGTCAATGAATTAACTCCGATTGTCCTCAAAGTGTTCCACGGGTGAGAGAGTGAGTTCTATTGGAGTCAATTTATAGGGTTTGGCCATTCTCTCTAGAGAAAACTGTTTACAAGTCCTGCAATTATCGGTAGTAAAAGTGTGAAAAAGCTACCGCCCGCCTGAAGAAGTCGTTTCCTTTTAAAATTCTTTCCTTTGTTTTTAGAGGCCAATGTACGTACAATGGAACGATGTTGCTTTGCCTGTTGCTTAACTACTTCTGGCAGTTGAACATTGCCCTCGGTCAAATTTAAACAAAGTTCAGATATTAGATTAATGAAATCATTGTCAACACCATGTTTGAGTATGGCTTTCCTAAGTGGGGGTTTTGAAGTGCTTAGAACTGAAAATAAATGTCTATTTTCATGTAGTTTCTTCAGTGTCATGATAGCAACTAATAGGTCTTTTTACTGTTCACGGGGAGATATACTGCAATTTCATTGTCAAAAATATCTGTGACTACACGCAAATCCTCGGGTGTTTTTTGATTAAGATCCAATAGGATATAGCCGTAGGGTTTATTAGTTGCCTGATTGTATGCTGAGAGCAGAAATTTCGGGGCGCCTGGATAGATTTGTTTATTGAGAGTTATTAGCGAGCTAGAATCACGAACAACTCTGTAGATGATATAGTAGGTGCAGTTCAATGCAAGTGTTCGCATACATTTGCTCTGATGAAAGAGATTTTGTAGAACCAGAGTAATGGAAATCTGTTCATGATGAGAGCGACCGGTGAACAATTGCAGCATTTCCTGGGACCATTGTTCAATAGATTCAGCCAGATCGTCAATAATCAGCCAAGAGTTTGGTTCAATAATGTTGAAAACATCAAGTCCCTGTATGAATTGTACCTGCACCAATCCCGCTGTGCCAATTGCTTTTATTTTATCGTATGACTCCTGCCAAATACTGTAACAATAGTAGATTTTTTTCGGCTTTTCCACAAACATTTTATCACAATTTTTAATTATTTTAGTTAAGAGTGTTGTTTTGCCTGACATTGAGGGCCCACACAGAAACAATCTGAATGGTGTTTTAAATTGATACATGTTCCCTTCAACAGTTCACCTGGACAACTAACTGTAGACTTTAGTTGTCTAATGACTAAATAATTTCCCTATTACTACTAGTCCATTCAAGAATAATAATGAGAAGAACAAAATCAATAAAAAATCACATTTCTTATATTATAAACAGCACTTTACAGAAAACAAAGAAAAATACACTTTTTTTTAAATTTATTTATAATAATTAACATTTATTAAAAAAAAATGCACTAGAAAAAGCACTTTAATAAATATACTTTATTTATAAAAAAATACAACATTTAATGAAAAATATACTTTGAATAATATCACTCTTTTTAATTTAAATGCAACATGTATATTTACAAAAGCACAAAAAATCTGCTCTAAGTAAAAAAAAAAGATAACTTTGGTAGTGGCGGCGCGCCCCCCGCTGGTGGCCGGCACATTTACCAAAATCTCGCACAATTTACAAAAAGCCGAATTCAAATTGAGCTTATAAATTTGTTTTTCGGCTTTTGTATGCGCTTCAGAACGTTTCTTGACAAAAGTGTCAACAAACGTTTTCAGATAGGGTTTTTGGCTAAACTGGAGTGCTCTATGAACCTTTGTGACGTTGAAAACCGTTGTTGCACATCCATTTTAAAGCCACATTGTGTACAACAATGTTTTTCTTCGGCAGAAGGTCAGCAATAAGTTTTTGTTTTGAAGATGACCAATGCAATCCGTCCACCTCGACTAAACGCCTATTGCGGGGGCTCAAAGAGTCCCTAGTCACAGGTCTATTGATGCATGGAAAAACAAAATCCTGTACTGAATCGTGAAGCTCAACTGGTATATTCCCATCAATTTCAAAAAACCATCCAACCGGCCCATTCTCCTCAACACTGTCAATGTTGGGATAATGGGGAGCTTGAGGGTCATTGAGCCATTTAAAGTCATCGCAGGGTAGTGCATAATGGGACATGGCCGAGGGGTAGAGAGAATTCATATCAAGGAAAACTGCATCTGATTTTGTCCCCGTCTTCTCTCCAGTTGGATCAGTTTCCAAGATACGATCCCCGTGAAAAACATATCCACCCCTCATTGACCTCTCGATGAACAAGTGCTGATCGATGTCGGTGATCAGCCCGATTTTTTCCCCGCTAATTTTTAGGATGAGGTGCATTACCAAATGAGGAGATGAAAAATAATATCCTAAATCAAGATTAAATTCCCCATAGATTTTGTCCGTATTTTTACACATAATGTCTAACAAAGTTAACACATCACTCGACAAATACAGCTTGCAGTAGTCCAACCCATTTTTACACCCTCCCTCTGCCCACACTTTTTTAGCAAAACTGTATTCATCAGGGGTGCGCCTACGATCGTGTAGACTGTCGTAAAACGATTCGATCGATAGAATAGTTTCCTCGGCGAATCTCGACATGGAACAGTAATAATCATAAGGATAGATGCCCTTGACCGTCAACAAATCATATAAATCATTTGGAAATTGTTGCTTGAGAAGGGGGAAAGCGTTGCAGCCGTCATCGTTTTTCTGCACTTGAATTAATTCGCTCAATGATTTGGAGAAAAAACTGTAGGAATCTAAAAAGCGAATTTTATTCGTGTACTCAATGTCGTCTTCAACATATCTCCACATAAATTCCAAAACAAGCAACTTTTCCGATGATTTAGGAATGATTTTGTAGGAAAAGCTGTCTATCACCCATGCATCATCCACTGTTCCATTTCTTTGAAGATGTGCCATTGCTGGTAGCACATACTTCAGATCGTAGTTAGAATTATGTATAAAAACCGGAAGAAAGAGTTGCTGTTTAATTTTTAAATTACATGAATTGTGAGCCCACCCCCGAAAGTTACTTTTCCCCGTTAAATTGGGGTCAGTAAGATGGTTGTGATCCTGGACTGCGTCTTTTGGGGCAAGAGCACTCCTACAAACCCAACAAATTGTCCCCTTTTCTAGTGCCAGTTGCTCCTTATCTGATAATGACATTGGGTAGTTGGTGTGACGCAATCGTGAAATTGTACCGTTCGCTGTTTTTATTAACGACACCAATAACTTCTCCATGCTACCCTCCTCATCCATAGCCAAAAAAAACTCTTCCAGCCGCATTTTATTATTGGAATCGCGACGGGCATGCGCATAGGAACACGCAACTAGTTTGTGTTCCTTGACTATATTTGGCCTTGATAGGTCTGATACCTCCACCAGTCTTGATTCACAATCAAAACATACTTTATCAACCTGTAGCAGGGAATTTGGGAAGTTTTTAAATTGTAAAGTATCTTTGCCTTCTGCCGGCATTTCTATTCTTTGATTGCCATGAATTTTGCAATATCTCATGTGATCTGTCAATGTTCGCTCAGATCTAAATGGGGAAAGGCACATGGGGCAATAGTGACGTTCCCCTTTCTGAACATCTTGGGATAAGAGTCGACTTATTGCTGTAACGGGGAAAAATGACCATAGGAATTTACATCTTTGGGAGGCTCATAAATAACCCAAACCCAATTTTTAACATTATCTAGCAACGGTGTCCTAACTGAATATAAAATCCCTTTTTTATTTGGTTTCTTTCCCCCATTTACAAATTCTGTGTCATACTGGAGAACAACCACCCCCAACCCAAGATTTTCATTTGCTTTTTCAAATACGGTTATTTCTTTTAAGGACACCAGATACTTCCCCTCTAAACAGTCAAAACTTACTTTAGGAAAATTTTCACCACCGTTACGTGCAAGTCTGTCGAGATTTTTCATTGTTGAATCGTTTTTTAATGTTTTATGGGTTGCTGCTAAAAATGCATATTTAAAGCATTGCAGCCCCGTGTCGAATTTGAAACCCTGAACCTCTTTGGTAGCCGAGAAATCTGGGTGGCATTTTATTTTGTTACCCCGCCCTCCCCTTAAGATAAAGTTTTTTTTAATCTACTGAGATTCAGATCCATGTCTTCAATGTATAAAATTGTGGACCCGCTTCCCTCCTCGTTAAATGTGTCCAAAGTTGATATTAATTTATTAACCCAATTGAAAAAGTTGCCCTCAAATTCATTTAGACCAGGGTAAAAAGTTTGATTACCAGTTGAAAAATGAAAATAAAAAATGTCCCCAGATGTCCCCTTTTGTAAATAAACTTTTTGATTTACCGATGCCTTAATCCCCCCTGACCCCCCCATTTCTGAATCTGAATCTCAATAAGTGCTCGAATTCGGTCGATGTAGGTATGAAGAACATTTACAGGGTCTGTTAAAATGACACTCCCGTCAACCAGGTTTTCCTCGGGAGGATTA
>CM051272.1:51670591-51808091 GCA_027921565.1 Artemia sinica
GAAGCAAACTTGTGTAACAAGCCAGATTTCAGGAACCAGTGGGGAATCCCCGCTCGTACTGCTCGCTTTTTTTTGCAATGTGCATTTCAAACTGTAGTGCCTCAGGCGTAGGTTTCAAACCTTATACACTATCACGATGAACAAAGTTGCTAGATATGTTTTTTTTCTTTTCTTTTATCACTTTGTTTGGAAAGGTACCAAGGGAACATAAGACAAGCAAATAGCATTTAGTTTCAAAACGTGTTTAATCACTTTATAGGTTTTGCATGCTTTTTACAAAGTGCATGTCAAACTGTGTGAGGGAGTACTGACTCTCTTTGAAAAGGTGTAGAGGTCCCGCAGAATAGCATGGTAATTCCTATACGTCCCTTAGAATAGCATGGTAACTCCTATACTTCCCTTAGAAATGGCACTTAGTACTCTACTAAAACATACTATGTGCATACAGATTGCAGACACAGGGATATCAGCATTATTTTTTGAACGGCTTAGCGTACCAAGATGAAACTTACTAAGAACTTGTTTAATCGAAGTTTAAATAGAAAAATTTCTAATTTCCCCAATTATTCATATTTTTTAAAGATTTCCTTGTTACCCAAGGGTGAAATTTTCATCTTGGCGTCCCTTCTGTCAGTCATAGGAGACATCCATACAAAAAACAATACAACTACGCAATTTGCCAATTGTCTGGATACAGCACTTTTTATTGGGAAATATACGGAAATATTTTTGGGCGGAATTTCCTAAAGGGGGGAGATACGGGGATGATTTTTTGGGGTTAGGTAATTTCCAGGGGAAATATTACACGGAGGGATGAGGGAAGGGGGTTTCTGGGTTTGATTTTTAAAACGGTAAGAAATTAAATAGAAAACAGCAACTTTTCAACTGAAAGTAAGGAGCAATATCAAACCTTAAAACGAACATAAATTTAGTTATATGTGATGGGGGAAGTTGTCCTACCTCGAACCTTGCTGCTCACGCTAAAGTTTGACTTTTTATTACAATTATTTAACAAAGGCTGCTCAAATAAAAGGGTTGTTGCATTTGAATTAAAATTATTTTTAAAGAACTTTAAGACTTTAGCGTAAAGAGCGAGTGCCGAGGACGGGGTGACCCCCCTCACATATGGAATAATTTCTGTTCGTTTCAGGTTTTAATGATGTTCATTACTTTCATTTGAAAAAACTTTTTTTCTCTGTAATATGAAAAAAGGGCCATCATGCGGTAATTATGTCGTATATCTCAATATGATCGGTCTTACTGGATAATCTCTCTCGTAACACTGTACAATTACTGATTTGATAGGAGGTTTACCGAGAGGTAAAAAGTTTGTAAATACGGATCTGTAAATTTCTGTCTTAGGAAAAACACAAAATACCATATAAAGGAGCTTGAGCTTCTGCTCTATGGTTCTCAAAGATGGTAAATTCCCCTTCCCAATCTTTTTTCCAGATCGCACGTCATCTTGTGCGCGTTGTCCCCTCATCTCGTAAAATTATGCAAAGGTTTCTTAATAATATATTTTTCTAAGAAAGTCTAAAATTAATAAATTTTGCATATTTGGAAACAATATAAAAACGATTTTTTTGTACATATATAGCCATCCATTCTTATTTTGCCATGGTTTCATTTTTTTTTTCAAAAATGTGAAATTTCTCATTTTTCTTATGAAGTGAATGAATATGCTGTCTAAATGGAATGTTGGGCTTGAAAACCCTTCGAATGAACTAGAGTGGGGCAAATAATGCTGCTGTGCTTGATTTGGCTACTGGGAGTCTGGAAAATAATGTTGCCGTCGTTCTCTTTGAAATAAACATGTTTCCAGCAACAAAGCATAGAATCCTAACGAAATATCTTTATTTACACGCGTATAAAGTTCAGTTAACCTGGCTAACCATGGGAAACGATAATGGATCCTGAAAAAAGAAAGAGAAACGTGCTGTCTCCCAAAGTACATCCTTTTCTTGGATGAAGCTCACTTCAACTTAAATAGCTTTGTGAATAAACATAACTGCAGAATATGGAGATCAGATAATACAAGAATAATTTATGAAAAAGGCAGGGATCTTCAGTGAGTTACAATTCGGTGTGCAATTTGGAGTGGGGGTTTAATCGGTACTATTTTTTTAAGATGACGAAGGAGGGGCTGTCACGGTGAATGGAGTTTATTACTGTGCGATGCTGAATAATTTCCCTTGACCCCGGTTGGACCAAATGAACAACGAAAATTTCTGGTTCCAAAAAGATGGTGCAACTTACCACACATTAGGAGACAAATCGCTCTGATGCGTGATAAATTACCAGGCAGATAATCACCAGACAGATATCAGTTCATTAACTAATCTCGTTACAAGGAGACAAAACCTATCCACGTCGATCTTGTGACCTTTTTCCTATGTTTACATAAAATACATATAAAATTTTTATTGAATCGGCTTTGAGTGTAAACACTTTTTTGTGTTGCAGATTCTTTCAAAATTTCATTGTTGCCTAATGAGGCTGCTGGGAGAGGGATAAATCAAGACATACCTCTCTTATGGTTAACTATTTTAATATGAGACAACAATCTGATATAATTTTCTAGCTAAGATTTTACTCCATTAGTTTTCGAAGGACATTTTCAAATATGTTATGCATGGTTTTTTAGGTTTTTTTTTACTATTTTTGACTTTTTCCTATGGGACTAAATTTAGTCCGAGGCAGTACCATCGTTTTTCGTTGCGGTAAAATTTTCGGGTGGTGGGTTGCAGGCCCAACCGACCCTAGGCCTGGGATCTAATTAGAGCTAGGACTTGCCTAGATACTGAAAGTCCCTGGGGTGGGCTCCACCCACCTCATAAGGTTGAGGCTGCCCATTAACATGGAGTGTTTAGTTAGGGAAAAACCCATATCTAGAGGCACGTGGTCAGCAGACATAGTCTGCCTCATTCCGGACGAACGAATTCCCGATGAATTCCTCACCCAAGCCCAAATCCCGGTGGAAGAAGCTGCGATCCTGGCAAGCGATAGGTCAACCTGGAGGCACCTAGTCTCATCGTTCTCTACGCCGAACCCTCGGCAGGAGCCTTAAGTCAAGTAAGTCAAGTAAATTTAGTCACAGTTTACGAAAACATACCTCGTAATCTGTTGGAAATCAAAGAAGAAATTCGACAGGCTCTCAACAAAGTTAATGCAGAAATGTGTGAGCAATTTATGGTAAATTTCAACTATAAATCGACTATAATCTACTATATAATCTACCATATTTTTTTTTTTAGCAGCAAATAAAATATATCATTGGGAACAAGGAATTGGTAGCAAAAAGTTAAACTTTAATTTTATGACCGAGGGATTGAGGAGGGAGTAGCACCCTCATATACGGAATAAATTCTCTTCGTTTTCAATTTTAATGCCGCTCTTTACTATCATTCGGGAAAAAAAATTTTGGTTTAATGTCAATCAGAACAACTTTTTTTATTACTAAGTCATTTATTTACTTTTGTATTCTGTGGTTTATAAGGGAATTAATTAATAAAGCAAAATCTTCGAAAAGCGTAGAATAAGGAGATATAAAGTTTTGTTTTCAAGGCCAAAGCTTTGTATCTTAGAATCAATAAAGCTCCTAGCTACCTTCCTTTGTTCCCCTGTCTTCCTAATTGTGTCGTGGTTTTTCTCCCATAACAGGCAGATCTTTTATCCCCTTGATTTAGGTCCTTAAACAAAATTTTCTTGATGACACATGCGCAGGCAGAGAGACAGTCCCTCAGCTCCCCGAGTTATTTCCTCACCTGCTCCTTCAACAGGTAGTATTAGTGGCCATTCAGATGTGATGGGGAAAAGTTAGTTGAAGTGAAGGGTAAGTGGAGATATCTTGTTTTTGTTGTTATTGGTGCTTCATTATATATTTGTGAAAAATATACCAAGTAAACCTTATAAACAAAAAACAAACGATTGGATATCACTAAAAAATTAGTAATATGTTTACAAGACTGTAGATGCACATTTTTTTTTACTGATATCAACTTTTTCTTCTGAAGCTCGCTTCGGCAATAATATGATTTTTTTTTATTTATGGATAACTATATTTTCCATCCCCAAACCAGTCTTGTGGGTGCACACATAATTATTTTTTTTATTTAAACTATTGAGAGATTCTGACGACCGGCAGGTATAAAAAAAGAAAGATACTGTAATTTAGAGCAATTAAAACATAAAACTATCAGTCCCCCCCTCCCACAAAAAAGTCCTGATAAAATTAAGTGGTGATACACAAAAGGGCATATGCACTTGTGATAATTAGAAACCAACTGGACTCTGATTAAAAAAGTTCTACAGAGAAATAATGGCTTCTACTAACCATTATGTAACATTACATAATGGGCTAGGTTTACGGATATTCACCACAAATAATTTTTTAGACAAAACTACTTTTCCATTTAATTTACTTACCAATAACTTACCAATTCCATAAAGTAAGATTAGATGCCTTTACGACATTCTTCAGTGCATTTGTCTATAATTTTCCAATTTGTGAGGGCTGTTTTAATTCTCAGAACAATTTTTAAATTGAAAATACATTTTTGAAACAAAACACAAATTTCTAGAATCACCTAGTAAGTTTGAATTACTTAAGCATATATATATATATATATATATATATATATATATATATATATATATATATATATATATATATATATATATATTATATATATATATATATATATATATATATATATATATATATATATATATATATATATATTATATATATATATATATATATATATATATATATATATATATATATATGTATATATATATATATATATATATATATATATATATATATATATATAATATATATATATATATATATATATATATATATATATATATATATATATATATATATATATATATATATATATATATATATATACATATAATATATATATTACGGCGAATTTCTGCAAATTGGATAATGTCAACATTCACCGGTGAATGTACGAAATACCTTTTTTTCTCCTTGGATTTAGTCACCGTTGCCAGTAAATTTTTTCAATTTAATGCAAGGTTTTTTGATGGGTAAGGTTAGATTAGATTAGGTTTGATTAGACGAGGTTAGGTTGGTTTAGATTAGCTTAAGTTTGGCTTCTAACCCATTTCTGATATTTAGAACCAAATTTTAGCCTAACCTCATCTAACCTAACCTAATCTAAACTAACATAATCTAACCTAACCTAACTTTAACTTTTACCATCATAGGTTGCATAAGACTTAAACAGCTGACTCGCAAAGCTAACTGAATCGAAGCAAAAAAAGCAATTTCGAACATTCACCGATAAATGTCGCCATTAATTCGATTTCAGACATTCACCGTAACATATATATATATATATATATATATATAATATATATATATATATATTTATATATATATATATATATATATATATATATATATATATATATATATATATATTATATATATATATATATATATATATATATATATATATATATATATATATATAATATATATATATATATATATATATATATATATATATATATATATATATATTATATATATATATATATATATATATATATATATATATATATATATATATATATATATAAACTAATTTTGCCCTTTTTCCATCTTATTCTTATGAGTACCTGTACAAGGTTCTATAACACAGACTGTCTTAGGACTTGGATGCACGAGGTATCAAAGTTTTCTATTGGTTTATAAAATAAATAGTTCTACAGCTTTTCAAGTCTTAGATTTAAGCAACACTTTTAAGACTTGTAACTTATAGACTTTTTACTTAAAAACCCCTGTCTCCAGGCTCTGGGGGGCTGTTCCAACCCCGGAGGCATTGTGGTATAATCTTTGGACTATTTTGAACAACCTGGCTATCTCAAAATTTCAATCGGATGCATTTGGGGGGAAAACGGTATGGGAGGATATTTTCCCTCTGATCACTTTTAACTCTTAGAAAGCAAACTAGAGCTTTCAGTTTCCATTCAAATGAGCCTCTTCCAAAGTTACAACCAGCCTTCCACAAAAACCTTATATGCCGCCATGGCTTAACTTACAATCCTTGCCCCCAGGCTCTGGGAGGTTTCGTTAACACTGGAAGCATTGTTTTATGATATTTAGACTATTTTAAACAATGTAGCTATCTCAAAAGTTCAATCAGATGCATTTGAGGAAAATAGGATAAGTGAATGGGGAAGTAGTTGCCTTCTGACCACTTTTAACTCTCAAAAAGGGAACTAGAACTTTCAATTTATCATCAAATGAGCCTCCCCCAAAGTTTATACGACAAGCCCTTCCATTAAAACCTTATATGCCCCGGGCGTATCTTACAATCCTTATCCCGGGGCTCTGGGGAATGTTTTCAACACCGGAGGTATTATTATATGATCTTTAGAATATTTTCGACAAAATGGCTGTCTCAAAATTTTGATCGGATGCATTTGAGGAAAAGAGAGCAGGGCGTGGGGGGGGAGATAGTTTTCCTCCGGTCACTTTTGGCTCTTAAAAAGAGAACCAGGACTTTCTATTTCCAATCAAGTGAGCCCCCACCGATTTTTTACAATCACACCTTCCATAAGAGCCTTATTTTCCCTCAGGAGTAACTTACAATACTTGTCCCTAGGCTCTGGGGGGTTTTGTTGACACTGGAGATTTTTATTTTACCTGATCTTTGGACTATTTTGAACACATTGGCTATCTCAATTGGATTCGATCGGACGCTTTCAGGAGGAAGAGAGCGGAAGGGGGGCTAGTTGCACTCTGATCACTTTTGATTGTTAAAAGGGGCACTAGAACTTCCAATTTCTGATCAAATGAGCCCCCTTCAAAGATTGTCCGACCACCCCTTCCATATGATGTACCTTTAGGGGAAAAAAATAAATAATAAATTATTGAAGCATTTTGGCAGGTAGTGCTATAGTATTTCCTCTGGTATCTGTTCCAAGTTTGAGATTGTCAAAAATTTTCTTCTTGATACGGCAGATTTTTAACCTATTGTCCAGATGGTACAAATTAATCTCTTAGGGTGCAATTTTAGTCGGGAAACTGGAATAGTTTATTTCAAACGTTTGCAACAATGCTCCTATGATTCAAACTGGTCCATTGATTTTTGTTACTGAAAAGTTGAGTCTTTCGATCATTAGCTGGTTTGGTCAATACCCTTCCTTGCTGATGTAAGTTTGTGAATCATCACAAATTTTAAACTTAAAACTGATTTGAGTTAGGACTTAATTTAAATAATTGATTAAGCATACTAAGCAACCTAAATAAAAAATTAAATTAATTTCGATGATTTAAAGTTGTGATTAATGTTCTTCCTTGTTTATCCAAATGGATGAATCATTATACTAATCTATTTTGAAATAATTGCAAAACCAACAGTAGCCTTTGATATTTAAATAAGAATTTTTCGTTAACAACATTTATTAATTCAGGGTATGAAATGTATGAAATATATATATTCTCTTTTGTATAAGATCTCTCTCTTTTAAAAGTTTTGTTAAACACAAACATTCTCTTTGGTGAAATGTTCCGTGTTTTTATTCTATTAAACAAAAAAACAAGTTTTTTCAACTAAAAATAAGCAGCAGCATCAAAACTCAAAGAAAAATAAATTATTAAGTATATGAGGGGGTTGCCCCCTCCTCAATACCTCGCTCTTTTCGCTTTATTCAGAACTCTTCTATAGAACTTTATATTTAGAACTCATTTAGAAGTTTTATTTAGAACTCTTAAAAAAGCTTATCATTCTAATTAAATGCCCCCTGCGTATCAGGAGTCGTTCTTCAAGAATTGGGAGAAAAAGTCAAACTTTAGCGTAAAGAGCAGGATATTACCCTAAAGAGCGTATACGTAGTAATTTCTGTCCGTTTTAAATTTTAATATTGCTCCTTACTTTCAGTTGAAAAGACTTGTTTTTTGTTTAATTTCTGTTCGTTTTCAAAATAATGCCGGGAAATCCGGCTTCCCCTACGAGGAAAATTCCCTCCTGAAGAATATCCCTCTATGGAAGGTTCTTTCCACTTAAAATACCCCTATTTCTGCCAAAAAAACACCCTAGACAATTCTATTCTAGCTGAAAATTCCCCCCAGAAAAATTCTTGCTGACGATCCCGTTTGAAAAGTTTTTCTTATTGCACTTTCATTTGAAAAAAAAGTTTAATTTCTGATTTAAAAAAAAAAACATACTAGAAATCTCCTCCCCAGTGGAAAATCTCTCCTGCAAATACCAACCCCCTCCCATCGCCTAGTATACTGTTTGTCCCGCAGAAAGTTCCATTTGGATAATTTATCCCGTAGAAAACTCTCCCATGGAGAATTTCTCTTGTGGAAAATCCATCCCTACGGAAAGGTACTCTTGAAAATTTCAACTACATTAAAACTGTCCCCCAGGACAATTCCCTTTAACATCTTCACATATAAAATTGCATTGGCAACGAGAAAGTAAGACAAATAAAAAGAATTTCATATAGGAATTTTGGCCCATTCCCCAGTGTAAAACTTCCCCTGGGAAGTTTACCCCATGAAAAATCTCCTCCCCACAAGAAGTACTCTCCATAAAAAATCCAACCAGGAGAAAATTCACCCCCCCCCCCACACCGAAAAATGTCTGTGTATTTCACTATAACAAATACTATACGTAAACAGTGGGCAAATTTCATGACTTACAGACCTTTCTCCAGGGGCTATTGGGGGTTATGTTATCCCCAAAAGAATAGCTACTAGACTCTTCAACTACGCTGAACAAAATGGCTATCGTAAAATTTGCATCAGTAGACTTTTAGCGAAAAAGAGAGTGGGAGGGGGGCCTGCTGCCCTCCAATATTTTTGGTCACTTAAAAAGGGCACTAGAACTTTAATTTTCGCTCGAATGAGCCATTTCCCGATAGTCTAGGACTATTGACTCGAAGCCATCACCCCTGGTGAAAAAATTCAAAAATAGGGTTCTCGGATACGTTGAATCTGATCGTGTGATTTTCACTATGATTCATTGACTTTTAAAGGTGTTTCCTCCTTCTTGAAAAATCTGGGAAATTTTCCCGGGCTCAAAGATTTAATGGATAACACTAAACTTAATAAATCTTACACATTTGGAATCAGCACTGTAAGTTTATTCTTTTGCTATATATATATATATATATATATATATATATATATATATATATATATATATATATATATATATATATATATATATATATTATATATATATATATATATATATATATATATATATATATATATATATATATATATATATATATATATATATATATATATATATATATATATATATATATATATATATATATATATATATATATATATATATATATACATATATATATATATATATATATAGATATAGATATATATATATATATACATATACACACTGATATCAATATTCCGTTTTTTAGAGTATCGGTTACTTTTGAGCCACTCCACTCCTTACTTACAGTTCACTACCATGAACTCCTTGAAAAATAATCTAGTCATATGCTGCTGCTTCTTTTGGGTTACTGTTTTTTAAATTAAAATTGGATTTGTGAAATAGTTAAAAGATGAACGACGAGAATTTCATGGAAGGGCTAATTAAACTTTTGGCATAGAACCTTTGGCTAAAACTCATTTTTTTGCTTAAAATTTAGCAAACTAAATACAATTGGGTTATTTTAAGTGATTTTAATATCATGTTTGAGCAAAGAAAATATAAGAAAGAATCATACCCCCTCGCAAAAAGCTTTTGTCCTAAAATGAACAGTTTTCTCTTTTCAGTCCCCTCCCCCTTCCAAAGAGAAATACAAAATACCTGATCCCTCCTTTCTTTAACCAGAAGTGTATGTACCTCTAGCGTTATTACAGACAAAGAAATTTGTCATAAGAAGCAGATAGTTAGATGCGTTGTTCCATTTTCTATGGGAGGGGAAGCAAAAAGAGCTATAGTTTTGTCAATTGGGAGACCTAAAGTAAAGGCTAAGGTAGACCCTATTTTAATCTATTTTAATAGAATGGGACAGGACTGCACCGTATATATTTTCTTGGAGGGAGGAACAATTGTGGAGGATTTATTTGTAAGTAGCGTTTGTAAACCTGAACTGTTGTTTTTACTGTTTAAACTGATTTATCACAGGAAGGGGATATTCAGGTACCCTAAATCTGACGTGTTTTTCTATGAAGGTGCAATGGACAAGAGTCATGACATACCTCTGGGGAGAGGAGGGACGGTTAGGAGAACCCTATTCTAAACCTGTTTTTAAAAGTTTTCAAGGACCCTACCGAGTTTTTTCAGAGAACAAAATGTACAATTCTTAAAAAAGCTTCTTTTAGCTTTTTTGGGGTCTTTAAAGCTTTTTTTTAATATTTCAAGGGGCACTAAATGTGAAAATTTTTGTGTACGACCTCTCCCAAATCTTTTTTTTTGTTTTGGTAAGATTTAGGATCAAGGATACTTTGTTAGAAGACAAAACCTTTTGTCAGGGGATTATATCCAACCGGTGGCAGACTGCTTCCCAATCTGTAAACGAAAAAAAAATGTTTGTTAAAGCACTTTTTAAACTGATTTCACTGGGGTTCTTAGTTTTCTTCCCTTTTCATAAATGCTATTTTCCAGAGATTATGTAATACTATAAACTTCAAAAGTTTTTAGTATAAAATTCATAAATTAAAAAAAAAAACTTTAGAATTCAAAATTAAAAAAAGTTTTTGATTCTTATACCAAAACCTAAACTGAAATATTGTGTTTTGTTTTGTTTCCATTGACCAGATACACAGCAAAAACACCTGTTCTTTCAAAAAGTGCAATTTTGTAACAGACTCGGGAAATCGACGAGGCTATTGTTTACACCTAGCACTCATCAAAGTTTAGACAGTCAAAATAACGAAGAAACTTCTTATTTTTGGCTAATAAAGCTAGGCTTTCACGCAGTGTTTTACTTTTAGTGTGAATGGTTCCCTTACTATAGAAAACTTTGACTGACAAAATATCTCCTAGGTAATTTTATTTTGTAGTTCTAATTACTAGTGAGTAGTGAGGACATTTCAGGTTCTTGAAACAAATAGGAAATTAAAATGGGAAGTCGGGTAAGTGGAGCACCTACTCCCTCGCACCTGGGCAATGCGGTCACCTGTTTCTACCCGTCGG
Organism: Artemia sinica; assembly: GCA_027921565.1. Lineage (NCBI taxonomy): Eukaryota > Metazoa > Arthropoda > Branchiopoda > Anostraca > Artemiidae > Artemia > Artemia sinica. The sequence goes on from CM051272.1 coordinate 51,681,766, forward strand.
CTGGTAAGATTCCTATGACATTCCTTGTTTCTAGCTGGCGAGAATCCCGTGACATCCCGGAAATCCGGGTGTTAAGACTTAATTTTGTTTCAGTATCGGCGATATTCCAAGCGCATGCCCTCCCAGGAATTCTAGTGCATGCCCTCCCAGGATTGCCAGCGCATGCCTTCCCTTTTTCCCATAGAATTTTTAGCGCATGCCCTTATTCCGTAACCAGAAGACGCAGTTTTGTTTCAGTATTTCCATATGATTAATCTAACTTCTCGAGTGTGGTCGGGATATATAACAAGTATCAATAATGGCGAATTTACATGGCAAGTGAGATAAATGGAGCTGCTAATCCCTCAAGCCCTCGCATCTGTACATTGCTGTCGCTGGTTCCAGGTGTTCCAATATTTCCCCTAGCAACATTGAACACCATTTGTCACGATTCGTAGCCATTTTTGTTATAAAGTCTAATCTTTTCTGGAAGACACCCAGGATTCCCGTGATCATGTGTAATATGGATGACGCCATCGTATGTGACAAGCTAGACTTCAGGGACCCATGGGGAATCCCCTATTGTAACCGAGTACGGCACACATGTGGGTGTTGCGTAATGACGGTTTACATATCTTATGTAAGGACGGCACACAAGTTGCCTAATGACTGTGCGTATCTTACTTAATGACAGCTCACATCTTACGTAATGGCAATGCATATCTTGCGTAACGGCAGCGTACCAATCACTGTCGCATAATAGTTTTTGAGATTTTATTTTTCGCTGAAACGTTCTAGGCATTTTTCTTTCTTTTTTCTTTAGTTCTTTGTCCTTGCTAGGACTTGAAAGGTCGATTTCCTCCCAATGGAACGCCGCCTTAAGCGCCAGGACTAAACTGCTAGTTCCAGTATATTGTCTTTGTCAATATATTCTAGAAATAACCTAATGCGTGTCAGAGAAATTCCCATGTTTCACTTTCTAGAATGAGATGTTTTGTGCACATGCGATAATTGGCATATAGACTGAGAATATCTATTTCCAGATATTACACCTCTTCATTAAGTAATACTTTTTAGGGTAATATACTTTTAAGTTGTACTTTTAAGTAATAAGTAATACTTTTTTAGGGAGTAATGCCAGATGATAGTTTTGATTGTTCTTAATGTATTTTTAGTAATAAAAGACGGAAGGGATTCTTAAATTGTGTAAAAGCTGAGGTATTAAAGATTCATCCTAAAGTATAAATCTTAAAAACACAGACTTTGTAAATAAAATTTCTATTAATTAAAACAAATTTAAAACAATATTAAAACAAAGAACAAACATTTCAAAAATACGACAAACAACAAATAAAACGTGAAAAAGCTTATAAATGAAAAAGTATAAGCAATAAAAACCTGCATTAAAAAATACATCTTATCCATCATTTTTAGAGGGGCAAGTTTGACATTAGAGATAACTTTAAACCATTTTGAGGTATTTACGAAAGGTTTCATTGAAAATGCCTCGTTTCTTTGAGCCAAGACTATGAATATTTCATACCAATGTGACAATATACGGCTGCCCACCACCCTCCTAACAATCATTTCCAGAGGGCGTGCTGATATTAGAGATAAATTTAAACCATATAAAAAGGTATTTTTGAAGGTTTCTAACGAAAACGCCTAATTTCTTCGACTGTATGTTAGATTTTAACCCCCCCCCCCTTTAGCGGAAAAAATCTTTTAACACCTCCACCTTAACTTTTTAAATGTGGAACATGTTACTCCATGTAATTCACACCACATTACCACTATTTGACTGCCCCCACATTCCCCTAGCAATCATTTCCGGAGTGCATGTAATATTAGAGATAAATTTAATCCATATTGTATTATTTCCGAGAGCCCTTAACTAAAATAGAGCGTTTCCTTCAGTGCATGTTTGATTTTCACTCTCCCCCTTCCCTCAACGAAAAAAAATTCTTTTAACATCTCCAACTTAACTTTAAAGCTGTAGAACGTGTTACTCCACGCAATTCACGGCACAATGCCAAACTATTACTGCTTTGCGGCACCCACTGTCATCACATCATGACCTCCAAGATATTTTTCATATTTTTTGTTAAGAATTATATGAACAATCTGGTGATTTAAGTTATCACAAGCGAAGCCTTTCAAGATGCTCCACAAAACGACCCCAAACCATTACACCTTTACACACCTGCCCCAATGCCATCCACATGGAACCTCCCTCATCTACTGTAGGACATTTTAACCTTTACCAAACGAAAATAAGCTTTTGAATCTAAATTAAACACGTTTTTTATTTGAACAGCGGAACTCAGCATTTCATTGCTAGAGTGTGCTACTTCAAGCAATTCACGTCACAATGACACACTATTAATGCTCTGTGGCACGCTCTGACAACCCCTGCATCATTCGTAAGACATTTTTCAGACTTTGCTTGTTAAAAAATATTCCTAAATCTGGTGATTCAAGTTTTTGCAAGCCAAGCCTATCATAATAACCTCCAAAACACTCCAAACCACCGTGGCATTACTCACCTCCCCCTCCGTCATCCATTTGGGACCGTCCCTCGTCACCCTTAGGACATTTTCAACCTTTTTCCACCGAAAATATGATTGTGAATCTAAATTAAGCACTTTTTTTATTTGAACAGTGAAACTCGGCATTTCATAATTGTGCCGCACTATTACTGGACTTCTGGCAGTATCTTACGACCCCATCTTCATTGCTATGACATTTTTAGGTATTTTGCTGCTAAAAATCACACATTAAATCCATTGGCTCATGTTATCACAACCCAACCAACCCTCTGTAATAAAATATCTCAATTCCCATCCTGTGCACTATTACTGGCATCCTGGCACTCTCTGACAACCCCATCCTCATTTAAAATACATTTTCCGGATATTTTCCAGTTTAGAATCACGTATTAAATCCATTGGTTCATGTTTTCGCAACCCAACCCTCCGTAATATACCATGTCAATTCAGGCCACCGTGTCACACTATTAGAGCCCCGTTACAATCTTATGATACATATTATCATTCCTAAGACATTCTCCAGATAGTCTCATGTAAAAAAATCACGCATTAAATGTATTGTTTCATGTTTTTTCAACCCAACCCTCCGTATTATACCATGTCAATCCACGCTACCGTGTCAAAATATGAGGGCCCCGTTACAACACTATGATACATATTATCAATCCTAAGACATTCTCCAGATATTCTCATGTAAAAAAATCACGCATTAAATCAATTTTTCACAACCCGACCCTACATAATACACCATGTCGATTCACACCACCGTGCCGTAGCCCTATGGTACCCCTCTGACTCCAGCTCCATCTATGCCCCTCCGATCCCAACTCCAAATCCGGCTCAAATCGTGAAAGTTCCTCATTCCCCACTTCTATCCCCGATTGCATAACTCCGATTCCACCAGTTCCGCAACAAGTTCTGACATATCTAAGATTTTGTAAGCTACTACTTCCATGGCAAGCGATGGCCGCTCATCAATAATAGCTAGTTTATTGTTCGTTTTCTAGCAGTGTCATTTGTACATTGAAAGGATAAACTCTCACATCTTATTTTAAAAGTTGAAAATGAAATATTTCAAGAAAGCGTGCGATCATGACAATGTTATCGTAGCATTGAATGCCAAGAAAGAGAAATGCATGAACTATGAATTAAGTGTTAATCGGGATTTTATTGAAAATGTATATGTGCGTTGCCATGACAGTAGGGAGTTAAGTCCCATTGGAGTAACAAAATAATTCAGCATTGCTAATGGTGGATATACCAGAATTAAATTTATCGAGTTGATAGTGCTCAAAGGGAATGTGAACTCAAAACTTTTGGCTGATGACAAAGGCCAACTTCTTGATTATGCCGCTGGTAACACATTACCCATTGATATATCCTATCTTCATCTTTCTGGGATTAGAACTCCGTTGATATTGAATTGAAAATCAAGTCTTTTACAGTAGGCATCAGGAAAAGGAAGAAGATAAAGAAGACAAGAAGAAGAAGAAAGGCTTACCCTTCTATCAATATTGTAAACCATATCCTATCCTGATGCCAAAATTGCAAACTATGTAAAAACAACGTCGTAATAGACAGTGAAACCACACGTAAAATAAAAAGAGCACTAGCAGATATTATCAGCAAGGAGATAAAAGATGAATTTATGAAAAAATGCATCAGCAAACGCTACTGCTGCCATCATGAGTTTACCAACAGATGCAGTCCATGAAGCGGTATTATCGACAATGAAAATGTATGACGAGGCTGTTAAAGGTTGTGTATACCCCTAAAATGGGAATACGTCATATCTAAAGAGAAAACATGACGAAGTATTTTATGCGTAGATTTAAGATGTTTATTTTTTTATGATGATATTCGACACGCACTTATTTTAATACAACTATTTTATTGCATTACTTTGTTTTGTTTCCGCTATTTTTAGGGTACGCTATCAACTGCTAGAAAATTCGAAAGATAACTTGAACTTTTCTTCAATTCTTTGGAAAAATTAAGAATCGAACTGTAACTTTCCCTATCATCTAGGGAAAAATTCAGAGCAGTAATTGCTTCTTTTCATCTTTGAAAAATGCAGGACTGAAGTGGAACTTTTTTCTTTTCTTTGAGAAAATTCAGAATCGATCTGGATTCTTTTTTTGAAGAAATTCAGAAGAGAGCTTGAACTGGTTTTCACTTCTTTGAGAAAACTCAGAACTAAATTTGAGCTCTTTCTTCTTTAGGAAAACTCAGATCTAAAGGATAATCGAAGTGTAACTTTTTTTCTCCCTTCTGTGGAAGAATAAAGAAGAGAACTTGAAATTTTCTTCACTTCTTTGAAAAAACTCAGAATTAAAGTGGAGTTTTCTATCTTCTTTGGAAAAAATTCAGAATCGAAGTATAAATTTTTCTATCTTCTACGGAAATATTCGGAATCGAAGTGTTACTTTTTTTCTCTTCCTTTAGAAAATTCAGAACTGAAGTGGGACTTCTTTCTCTTTTTTGTAAAAATTCAAGATTGAACTGGAATTTTTTCTTTTCATTGGACAAATTCAGAATGGAACCGTAACGTTCTTTCTCTTCCTTGAAAAAATTAAAAAAAGAACTTGAACTTATCCTCTTACCTTTGATAAAATATCGAACTTAAGTGGAAACTTTTCTTCTTTGGGGAAAACTCAGAACTGAGGTTTAAATTTGTTCTCTCCTTCGGAAAAATTCAGAATCAGAGTTTAACACTTTTTTCTCTTATTTGGAATAATTCAGGAGAGAACGTGAACTTGTTTTCTTATTTAAAAAAATACAGAACCAAAGTAGAATTTCTCAACTTCTTTCATGACCCTCAGAAGGGGATTATATCCTTGGAAAATTACAGAATTGAAGTATAGCTTTTTATGTCTTCTACGAATAAATTCAGAACAGAACAGAACTGAACTTTTCTTCGGTTCTTTGAGAAAACTCGGAATTAAAGTGGAACTTTTTCTCTTCTTTTGAAAACATTTAGAATTGAAGTATAGCTTTTTCTACCTTCTACTGAAAAAATTCGGAACAGAACTTGGAATTTTTTCTTTTCTTTGAAAAAATTCTGAACTGAAGTGGGACTTCTGTCTCTTCTTGGTTAAATTTTAAAATTGAACTGGAACTTTTTCTATTCACTGGAAAAATTCGGAATCGAAGCGTAACTTTTTCTTTTCCTTGAAAAAATTCAGAAGGGAACTTGAACTTTTCTTCTCTTCTTTGAGAAAACTCCGAACTAAAATATGGTAAATAATTGTTTAAGTCCCTCAAGTGCTTGCATATACTTAGTCGATATGGCACTCAGATATGTGTGCAAATTGGTAATGCAGTGCCACTCTGGTCTCGAGGCTGACTGTTTTCATGCCTTGGATCTATTAAACGCAAGGCAATAATGAAAAATATGTAAAAAATATAGGCTAAGTTGAGATAACTTAGATCAGGTGACACGTCATCTAACCTAACTTAGCCTATTTAAAAAACTTAACCTATTAAAAAATATTAAATATATAGGATAGTTTAGGTTATGCTAGGTTTGGTGACGCGTCAAAAAACCTAATTTAACCTAAACAAGCCTATATTTTAATATTGTTTCATATATTTCATTATTTGTTCGGGTTCATTAGATCCAGGACATGAAAACATTCAACCTTTAGACCAGAGTGGCACTGCAGTACCGTTTTCACGCGTATCTGAGGGCCATTTCGACTAAGGATATGCTAGCACTTCAGGGCTTAAAAACAATTATTCACCATATTTTATTTCGGAATATTCTCAAAGAAGAGATGAAAGGTTAAAGTTCTCTTCTGAATTTTCACAAGGAAGATAAAAAATTACACCTCGATTCCGAATTTGTCCAATGAATACAAAAAGGTCCAATTCAATTCTGAATTTTCCCAAAGAAGAGAAAGAAGTTCCACTTCAGTTCTTATTTTTTTCAAAGAAGAGAAAAAATTTAAATTTCTCTTCTCAATTTATTCCGTAGAAGATAGAAAAAGTTATACTTCAGTTCTGAATTTTTCCCCAAAGAAGAGAGAAAATTCCACTTTAATTCCGATTTTTCTCAAAGAAGTGAAAAAAATTAAAGTTCTGTTTTGAATTTTTCCGTAGAAGATTGAAAAAGTTGTACTTCGATTCTGAATGTTTTCTTAAGATATACTCCCGTTCTGAGATTCATCAAAGAAGTTACAAAAATCCAAAATGTTAAGGTTTGCTTCTGGTTTTTTTCCAAAGAAGAGAAAAAGTGTTGAACTCCGATTCTGAATTTTTGCGAAGGAAAGAAAAAAAGTTAAACCTCGGTTCTGAGTTTTCCCCAAAGAAAAAAAAGGTTCCCCTTAAGTTAGGGTTTTTCTAAAAGATAAGAAGAAAAGTTCAAGTTCTCATCTTAATTTTGTCAAGAAAGAGAAAAAAATTACACTTCGATTCCGAATTTGTTCAATGAATAGAAAAGTTCCAGATCAATTCTGAATTTTTACAAAGAAGAGAAAGAAGTCCTACTTCAGTTCTGAATTTTCTCAAGGAAGAGAAAAAGAGTTACACTTCGATTCCGATTTTTTCTGTAGAAAATAGAAAACGTTATGCTTCGATTCTGAATTTTTCCCAAAGATGAGAGAAAGTTCAACTTCAGTTCTGAGTTTTATCAAAGAAGAAAAGAAAAATAAGAAAATTCTCTTCTGAATTTTTCTCCAGAAGGGAGAAAAAAAGTTACTCTCTGATCCTGAATTTATTTTCAAAGATATAATCCTGTTCTGATATTCATCAAAGAAGTTCAAAACTTCCACTTCGGTTTTGAATTTTTCCAAACAAGAGAAAAAAATACAGTTCTATTCTGAATTCCTAAGGAAGAAGGAGTTCCCCTTAAGCTCGGAATTTTAGCTACGGAAAGAATTGAGAAGAGAAATTGAAATTTTTTCTCTTCTTTGAGGAAATTAAGTATTGAAGTGCTTCTTTTTCTTCTTTGTGAAAATTCCGAATTGAACTGGAACTTTTTTCTATTCAGTGGGCAAATTCGGAATCGAAGTGTAACTTTTTCTCTTCCTTGAGAAAATTCAGAAGAGAGCTTAAACATTTCTTCTCTTCGTTGAGCAGACTCCGAAGTAAAATATGGTAAATTATTGTTTAAAGCTCTCAAATGCAAGCATATCCTTAGTCGATATATCCCGCAGATGTGAGTGGAAATGGTATTGCAGTGCCACATTGGTCTCGAGGCTGAATGTTTTCATGCCCTGGACTTATTAAACCCAAGGAAATAATGAAAAATATGAAAAAAATATTGAAAATACAGGTTAGGTTCAGTTAGGTTATGTGTTGCGTCATCTTATTTAACTTAAACCATTAGAAAAACTTGACCTATTAATAAATTTTAAAATTATAGGTTATGTTAGGTTATGTTAGGTTTGGTGACGCATCATCGAGCCTAATTTAATCTAAACTTGCCTATATTTTAAGATTTTTTTCATATTTATCATTATTTCATCGGGTCTAATAGATCCAGGGCATGAAACATTCAACCTCAAGATCAGAGTGTTACTGCAGTACCGTTTTCTCACACATCTGAGGGCCATTTCAATTAAGGATATGCTAGTACTTGAGGGCTTTAAACAATTGTTTACCATATTTTAGTTTGGAATTTTCTAAAAGAAGAGAAGAAAAGATGAAGTTCTCTTCTGAATTTTATCAAGGAAGATAAAAAATTACACTTCGATTCTGAGTTTGTCCAATGAATAGAAAAAGTTCCAGTTCAGTTATGAATTTTCACAAAAGAAGAGAAAGAAGTCTCACTTCAGTTCTTAATTTTCTCAAAGAAGAGAAAAAAAAAATTCAAGTCCTCTTCTCAGTTTTTTCGTAGAAGATAAGAAAAAGTTATACTTCAATTCTTAATTTTTTTCCATAGAAGAGAGAAAGTTCCACTTTAATTCCGAGTTTTCTCAAAGAGGTGAAGAAAAGTTCAAGTTCTGTTATGAATTTTAACGTAGAAGATAGAAAAAGTTCTACTTTGGTTCTGAATTTTTTTCCATAGATATACTCCCGATATGAGATTCATCAAAGAAGTTACAAAAATCCACTTTGGTTCTGTATTTTTTCAAAGAAGAAAAAACTTCAAGTTCTCTTCTGAATTTTTTCATAAAAGGGAAAAAGTGTTAAACTCTGATTCTGAATTTTTCCAAAGGAGAGGAAAAAAGTTACACCTCAGTTCTGAGTTTTCCCCAAAGAAGAAAAGGTTCCACTTAAGTTCGGGATTTTCTCAAAGATAAGAAGAAAAGTTCAAGGTCTCTTCTAAATTTTCTCAACAAAGAGAAAAAAGTTACCCTTCGATTCCAAATTTGTCCTATGAATAAAAAAAGTTCCAGATGAATTCTTAATTTTTACAACAAAGAGAAAGAAGTTCTACTTCCGTTCTGAATTTTCTCAAGGAAGAGAAACAAAGTTAAAAGTTCCACTGGGAGAGAGAGAAAAAGAAGAGAGAAAACGTTATAATTCGATTCTGAATCTTTCCCAAAGATGAGAGAAAGTTCCACTTCACTTTTGAGTTTTATCAAAGAAGCAAAGAAAAAGAAGAAAAATCTCTTCTGAATTTTTCCCCAGAAGGGAGAAAAAAAGTTACACTTTGATTTTGAATTATTTTTTCAAAGATATACTCCTGTTCTGAGATTCATCAAAGAAGTAAAAAGTTCCGCTTTTGGTCTGAATTTTCCCAAAGAAGAGAAAATATACAGTTCTATTCTGAGTTTTCCTAAAGAAAAAGAAGTTCCACTTAAGCTCGGAACTTTCTGAACGAAGAGAAACAAAATTTAAGTTATCTTCTGAATTTTCTCAAGGAAGAGAAAAAAGTTACATTTCGATTCCAAATTTTTCCAATGAATGGAAATAGTTTCAGTTCAATTTTAAATTTTCTCAGTGTAAAGCAAGAAGTCTCACTTCAATTCTAAATTTTCGGTAGAAGATAGAAAAAGTTATGCTTCGATTCTGAATTTTTTCCAAAGAAGAGAGAAAGTTCCACTTTAATTCTGAGTTTTCTCACAGAAGTGAAGACAAGTTCATGTGCTTTTCTGAATTTTTTCATAGAAGAGAAAAATATTAATGTCCATTTGTGAAATTTTTGCAAAGAACGGAAAAATGTTGAGCTTCGACTCTGATTTTTTTTACAAAAAAGCAAAAAAAATTGTCCTTCAGTTCTGAGTTTTTCTAAAGAATAAAGAGTACCACTTTAGTTCGGAATTTTCTCAACGAAGAGAAAAAAGTTCAAGTTCTTTTCTTAAATTTCTCAGTGAAGAGAAAGAAGTGTTTCTTCACTTCTGAATTTTTGGTAGAAGGAGGAAAAAGATATGCTTCGATTCTGAATTCTTTCCAAAGAAGGGAAAAAAATTACCCTTCAGATTTGAGTTTTCCTAAAGAGGAAAGAGTTCCACTTTAGTTCTGAGATTTCTCAGAACTTTTGAAGAGAAAAATGTTAATGTTCATTTGTGAATTTTATTTCAAAGAAGAGAAAAAATGTTGAACTGCGATTCCAAATTTTTTCCAAAGAAGGAAAAAAATTTTCCTTCAGTTCTGAGTTTTCCCAAAGAAAAAAGAGTTCCACTTAGGGTTAGGATTTTCTCAACGAAGAGAAAAAAAGTTCAAGTTCTCTTCTGAATTTTCTCATTTCACTTCTGAATTTAACGTAAAAGATGGGAAAAGTTATACTTCGATTCATTTTTTCAAAGAAGGGAAAAAAGTTACCCTTCAGATCTGGGTTATCCTAAAGAGGAAAGAGTTCCACTTTAGTTCTGAGTCTTATCAAAGAAGTTAAGAGCAGTTCAAGTTCTCCTATGATATTTCTCCAAAAAAGAGAAAATAGTTCCAGATCTATTCTCAATTTTCTCAAAGAAAAGAAAAAATTCCACTTCAGTCCTGAATTTTTCAAAGAAGAAAAAAGGAAGATTAGTTTTAAATTTTTCCTTAGGAAATAGGGAAAGTTACAATTCGATTCTTCATTTTTCCAGAGATAAGAAAAACTGCCATTTTAATTCTATTTTTTTTCAAAGAAGTGAAGGAAAGTTCAAATTCTCTTCTGAATTTTCTCGCAGTTGATAGCGTATCCTAACAATAGTGGAAACAAGACAAAGTAGAGCCATAAAATACTTTAATTTGAATAATTGCGTGTCGAATATCATCATAGAAAATGTGCACCGTAAATCTAATCATAAGATACTTCATCACGTTTTCTTTTTAGATATAAGATATTCCCATTTTGGGGGTATACACAAGTTTTAACAACCTCATCAGACATTCCATTGTTGATAATAGTGGCCTTATGGACTGCATCTGTTGGTAAACACATGATGGTTGCAGTAAAGTTTGCTAATGCTTTGTTTTTCGTCAATTCATCTTTAATCTCCTTGTGAAATATTGTTTGCTAGTGCTTTGTTTATTTTACTTGCGGTTTCACTGTCTATAATGACATTATTTTTACATAGTTTGCAATTTTGGCACCTGGATAGGATTTGGTTTATCATATTGATAGAAAGGTAAGCCTCTCTTCTTCTTCTTGTCTTTTTTTGAATGCTCAACCCAGAAAGATGGCGATAGGATCTATCGACGGGTAATTACCAGCGGCATAAGCAAGAAGTTGGCCTTTGTCAATAACCAAAAGTTTTATGTTCGCATTTTCTTTGATCACTATCAACTCTGGAAATTTAACTCTGGTATATCTACCATTAGTAATGCTGAATTTTCTTGGTACTCCAATGAAATTTAACTCCTTAATGTCATGGCAACGCACATATACATTTCCAATAAGATCCCCATTAACACTTAGTTCATAATTTAAATACTTCTTTTTGTTGACATTCAATGCTACGACAGCTTTATCATGAGCGCATGCTTTCTTGAAATATTTAATTTTTACCTTTTAAAATAAAATGTGAGCATTGTAACCGGGGGTCTGAAGCGGGGTTATCGCCCTATTAAAAATATCTTGAAATGTCTTAGGTAGGGTGAGGGGATGTCAGAGGGGTGCCAGAGGTCTGTGGCACGGTGGTGTGAATTGGCAAGGTGGATCATGTAGGGTTGGGTTGTGAAAAGCATGAATCAATGGATTTAATCCGTAATTTTCTTACATGAGACTATCTGGAGAATGTCTTAGGAATGATAATATGTATCATAGGGCTTTAACGGGGCACTAATTGTGTGGCATGGTGGTGGTGTTAATGGACATGGTATATTACGGATGGTTGGGCTGTGAAAACATCAAGCAATGGATTTAATGCATGATCTTAAACAGGAAAATATCTGGAAAATGTCTTAGAAATGAGGCTGAGGGTATCAGAGAGTGCCAGAAGGCCAGTAATAGTGTGGCACAGGATGGGAATTGAGATGATGTATTACGGAGGGTTGGTTGGGTTGCGAAATGATGAACCAATGGATTTAATGTGTGATTTTAAGCAGGAAAATATCTGTAAAATGTCATAGAAATGAAGATGGGGGTGTCAAAGAGTGCAATAGGACCAGTATTAGTGTGGCACAAGTTGGGAATTGCTTGGAGTATCACATTCTAGCAATGAAATGCCAACTTCTGCTGTTCAAATAAAAAAAAGGGTTTAATTTAGTTTTTCAAGCTTAATTTAGGTGGAAAAAGGTTGAAAATGTCCTAGAGGTGAAGAATGGTGGTACCACGTAGATGAAGAAGGGGGAGGTTTGTAATTCCACGGTGGTGTGGAGTGTCTTGGAATTTATCAATGATAGGGTTGGCTTTCAAAAACGTGAATACACCGGATTAAGGCATAATCTTTAACAAGAAATGTCTGAAAAATGTCTTAATAATGATGAAGGTAGTGTCAGAGGATGCAACAGAGCAGTAACAGTGTGGCACTGTGGCGTGAATTGCTTGAAGTATAATACTCTAGCAATAAAATGCCGAGTTAGTTCCACTTTTCAAATAAAAAAGTGTTTAATTTATTTTCATAAGCTTATTTTTGGTGGGTACAGGTTAAAATGTCCTAGAGGGATTAGGATCATGTATAGCATTTTGTATAGCATCATGCTAGGCTTGGCTTGCTAAAACTTGAATCACCGCATTGAAGGTGTAAGATTTAACAAGAAATGTAAGAAAAATGTCGTGGAGATGATGGTGTGGTGACAGAGGTTGCCGCAGAGCAGTAATAGTGTGCAACTGTAGCGTGAATTGCATGGAGTAACATGTTCTACAGCTTTAAAGTTAAGGTGGATGTGTTAAAAGAAATTTTCCTTGAAGGGAAGAGGAAGAGTGAAAATCTAACATGCACTCAAAGAAACGCTGTACTTTCGTTAAGGGCTCACGGAAATACTTCAAAATGGTTTAAATTTATCCCTAATATCCATTGCACTCTGGAAATGATTGCTAATTATGTGGGGCAGTCAAATAACGGTACTCTGGCGTGAATTGCATGAAGTAACAAGTTCTACAGTTTAAAAGTTAAGGTGGAGGTGTTAAAAGAATTTTTTTTTGCGGAGTTGGGGGAATGAAAACCTAACATACCCTCAAAGAAATGATGCCTTTTCATTAAAAGTCCTTCAAAATGCCTCCTAATATTGTTTAAATTTATCTTAAATATGAGCGTCCCCTCTGGAAATGATTGTTAGGAGGTTGGGTGGCAGCCGTATATTGTCACGATGGTCTGAAATATTCATAGTCTTGGCTCAAAGAAACGAGGTATTTTCATTAAAAGCTCTCGGAAATACCTCAAAATGATTTAATTTATTTCTATTATTGATACTGCCCGTCTGAAAATGATGGCTAAGATGTAATTTTCTTTAATGTATGTTTTTTGCTTATACTTTATTGTTTATAAGCTTTTTCGCGTTTTATTTTTTGTTTTTCATGTTTTTTAATTGCTTTTTCTTTGTTTTAATATTGTTGTAAATTTGTTTTACTTAATAGAAATTTTATTTAAAAAGTCTGTGTTCTTAAGATTTATTGTTTAGGATGAATCTTTAATACCTCAGCTTTTACACAGTTTAAGCATACCTTCCGTCTTTTATTACTAAAAATGCATTAAGAATGCTATACACTAACAGTAATTTTTTTGGTTTCTTTCTTTCTTTCTTTTAAACCAGGGAACTTCACATCGAAGGGCCTATTGTAAAACTTCGAAAAGGGCTCATCCGATTGAAAATTAGAAGAGCTTGTGCCCTTTTTTTTATAGCCGAAAGTGATTGGAAGGCAACTAACATCCCTTCCATGCCTACCATTTCCCCAAACACATCAAGTCAAAATTTTGAGATAGCCATTTTATTCAACGTAGTTGAAAGATATAGAAATTTTTTTTCTAGAAGGACACTCCTCCCACAGCCCTCAGGGCAAGGGTTGTAAGTTATGCCCTGGGGGCATATAAGGTTTTTATAGAAAGCTTTGTCGTAGAAACTTAAAAAAGGGCTCATTCGATTGGAAATTCAAAGAGCTAGTGCCCTTTTTAATAGCCGAAAGTGATTGGAGGGCAATTTAACCCTCTCAAGCCCACTATTTTTCCAAAGACATCCAAACAAAATTTTGAGATAGACATTTTTCAAGGTATTTGAAAGTTCTGGAAATTAAGTCTTTAATGATGACAACCTCTCCATAGCCCTCAAGCGTTGTTGTAGAAACTTCAAAAAGGGCTCATTCGATTTGAAATTGAAAGGAATAGTTCACTTTTTGATAGTGGACAGTTATTGAAGGGCAACTAACCCCCCTCTCACGGCCACCATCTCCCAAGTCTAATCCAATCAAAATTTTGAGATAGGCATTTTGTTCAACGAAGCTTGAAGTTCTGGAAATTATGTCTTTGAGGATGACAGCCCATCCTCAGGGCAAGGGTTGTAAGTATATGCCTTGGGGAAATACAAGGTTCTTTTTATCGAAAGTCTTGTCGTAAAAACTTCAAAAAGGGCTCATTCGATTGGAAATTCAAAGGGCTAGTACCCATTTTAATCGTTGAAAGGGATTGGAGGGCCACTAAACCCCCTCCCATGCCCACCATTTCTCCAAACACATGGAATCCCAATTTCGAGATATCCATTTTGTTCAACGTATTTGAAAGTTCTAGAAATTAGGTCTTTGAGGATGATAATCCCCTCAGAGCCCTCAGAACAAGGGTTTTAAGATATTCCCTGGGGTATATAAGGTTTTTAAAGAAAGTATTATCGTAGAAACTTCAAAAGGGGCTCATTCGATTCGAAATTGAAAGGCTTAGCGCCCTTTTTGATAGTTGAAAGCGATTGAAGGGCAGCTAAACCCCCCTCTCACGCCAACCATTTCCCCAAACACATCCAATCAAAATTTTGAGATAGCCATTTTGTTCAACGTAGTTGAAAGTTTTAGAAATTAGGTCTTTTAGAACGACAACCCCCTCCCCTCACACAGCCATTAGGGTAAGGGTTGCAAATTATGCTCTGGGAACATATAAGGTTATTATAGAAAGGGTTGTCGTGGAAAATTCAAAAAGAGCTCATTCGACTGGAAATTGAAACGGCTAGTGCCCTTTTTAATAGTAGAAAGTTATTGGAGGGCAACTAAACTCCCTCTCACAACAACCATGGTCCCACACACTTCCAATAAAAATCTTGAGATAGCATTTTTTTCCACTTAGTTGAAAGTTTTGGAAATTTTCTCTATGAGGATGACAACCCTTCACAGCCCACAGGGAAGGGGTTTTCAGTTATGCCCTGGAGCATATAGGGTTCTTATAGAAAGCGTTGTTGTAGAGACTTCAAAAAGGGCTCATTCGTTTTAAAATTGAAAGGGCTAGTGCCATTTTTAATAGTTGAAAGTGATTGGAGGGCAGCTAACCCCCTTTCACGCCCACCATTTCCTCATAAACATCAGATTAAAATTTTGAGTTCTGGAAATAGCACTTTTGAAGATGACAACCCCCACCCTCACATCCCTTAGGGCAAGGATCGTAATTTATGCCCCATAGGGCATACAAAGTTTTTATATAAATTGTTTTTATAGAAAATTCAAAAAGGGCTCATTCGATTGGAAATTGAAAGGGCTAGTGCCCTTTTTAATAGTCGAAAGTGATGGGAGGGCAACTAACCTCCCTCTCACGCCCACCATTTCCCCAAACACATCCAATGAAAATTTTAAGATAACCATTTTGTCAACGTAGTTGAAAGCCTTGGATATTATCTCTTTGAGCATGACAACCCCTCAACAGCCCTCAGGGCAAGGGTTGTCAGTTATGCCCTGGGTCATATAATGTTATTATAGAAATCGTTGTTGTACAAACTTCACAAGGGAATAATTCGATTGGAAATTGAAAGGGCTTGTGCCCTTTTTAATAGTTGAACTATGAAAAGCGATTGGAGGGCAACTAACTATTTAAAATGGCTAGTGCCTTCTTAAATAGTTGAAAGTGATTGGAAAGCGACTAACGCCCATCTCACGCCCACCATTTTCCCAAACACATGAAATAAAAATTTTGAGATAGCCATTTTGTTCAACGTAGTTCTAAAGTTCTGAAAATTACGTCTTTGAGGACGACAACCCCCCACAACCCTTAGGGCAAATGTTGTAAGTTATGACTAGAGGGCATAACTTAAGTTGTAAGCTTGAAAAACAAAACCAAAAGTTTTAAGCTTATTAGAAATCGTTGTTAGAAATCGGACAAGCTGTAATAATCAAATATCTTTGAATATAATGCAGTATGAAAAGACATTTAATTCAGTAAAGACCAAAAAAAACTGGTAATTTCAAAAATATTTGTTTATATTTTGAAAAGGGATCACAACAATTCAAAAACCTTAAAAACTAGAACAAAAAGTTTGAAGCATAGTAGAAATAGTTGTCAGAAATTGGACTTGCTTTAATAATGAAATATCTGTCAAAACACACAGTACTGAAAGACATTAAATTGTGTAAAGAGAAAAAACTGGTATAGCCTATATATATATATATATATATATATATATATATATATATATATATATATATATATATATATATATATATATATATATATATATATATATATATATATATATATATTACCGGGTCCTGGCACGTGGCAGGCTATACACATAACGTGTTGTGATTTAGTTCAACACTCCCCTCAACATTTTCTGAAAGGCTCACCTGAATGCCTTTCGTCTTCATTGAAAGTAAACTTCAAACTTGCATACCTTTCTCAATAACATATACTCTGTATGATAAATAAACGAACTGCCTAACTTAATGCCCTTGTCCTAAGGACTGTGGGGAGATTGACATCCCCAAAGACTTTTAACAATACTGAACAAAATGTCTCTCATAAAATTTCGATCAGATATATTTTGAGGAATGATAGGCTTGGAGGAGGGGGGGGCTGATTGGCCTCCAGTCTTTAAATTAGGTCTTTGAGGATGACCACCCCCAGAGCCCTCAGGGTAAGGGTTGTAAGTTATGCCCTGGGGGCATATAAGGTTTTTTTCTAGAAAGGGTTGTTGTAGAAACTTCAAAAAGGGCTCAACGATTGGAAACTGAAAGGGCTATTATCCTTTTAGCAGTCGTAAGCGATTGGAGGGCAACTAACCCATCTCTCACAGACACCATTTCCTCAAACACATCCAATCAAAATTCTGAGATAGCCATTTGGTTCAACGTATTTTAAAGTTCTGGAAATTATTTCTTTGAGGATGACAACCCCTCCCCATAACCCTCAGGGCAAGGGTTGTGAATTCGCCCTGGGGCATATAAGGTATTTATAAAAAGTGTTGTCGTAGAAACTTCAAAAAGAGCTCATACGATTAGAAATTTAAAGAGCTAGTGCCCTTTTCAGTAGTCGAAAGTGATTGGAGGGCAACTAACCCCCCTCTCACGCCCACCATTACCCCAAACACATCCAATCGAAATTTTTAGATAGCCATATTGTTCAACGTATTTGAAAGTTCTGAAAACCATGTCTTTGAAGATGAAAAACTCACCACGCCCCTCAGGGCAAGGGTTGTAAATTATGACCTTGGAGCACTGTCGTAGAAAATTCAAAAAGGGCTCATTCAACTGAAAATTGAAAGGGCTAGTGCCCTTTTAAAAGAAAAAAGTGATTGGAGGGCAACTTCTCATGTCTACCATTTTCCCCAAACACATTCAACCAAAATTTTGAGATAGCCATTTTGTTCAACTTAGTTGAAAGATCGGAAAATTAGGTCTTTGAGATGACACCCCCCCCACAGCCCTCAGGTTAAGGGTTCTAAGCTTTGCCATGCTAGCATATAAGGTTTTTATAGAAAGGATTGTCGTAAGAACTTCAAAAAGAGCTCATTCGATTGGAAATTGAAAGGGCTAGTGCCCTTTTAAATGGTCAAAAGTGATTGGAGGGCAACTAACCCCCCTCTTTCGTCCATCATTTCCCCAAATACATTCAATCAAAATTTTGAGATAGCCAGTTAGCGCAACGTAGTTGAAAGCTCTTTAAATCATGTCTTTGAGGATGACAACCCACCACAGCCTTCAGGGTAAGGGCTGTAAGTTTTTCCCTCGGTGCATATAAGGTTTTTATAGAAAGCGCATCAAAGTTCTGGAAATTAGGTCTTTGAGGATGAAATCTACTCCCAGAACCCTCAGGGCAAGGGTTGTAAGTTATGCTCTTGGGGCACACTAACCCATCACACCCCTCAGGGCAAGGGTTGTAAGTTATGACCTGGGAGCATAGGAGATTTTTATAGATAGCTGTGTCGTACAAACTTCAAAAAGGGCTCATTCAATTGGAAATTTAAAGGGCTAGTGCCCTTTTTAAAAGTCGAAAGTGATTGGAGGGCAACTAAACCCTCTCTCATGCCTATCATTTTTCCAAATACATCCAATCGAAATCTTGAGATAGCCATTTTGTTCAACATAGTTGAAAGTTCTGGAAGTTAGGTCTTTGATGATGACAGCCCCCCACAGCCTTCAGGGTAAGGGTTGTAAGTTATGCCCCGGGTGCATATAAGATTTTTATAGAAAGCGTATCAAAGTCCTGGAAATTTTTTCTTTGGTGATGACATTCACCCCCAGAACCCTCAGGGCAAGGGTTGTAAGTTATACTCTTGGGGCATATAAGGTTTTCATAGAAAGTTTTGTCGTAGAAACTTCAAAAAGGGCTCATTTGATTGGAAATTTAAAGGGCTTGTGCCCTTTTTAATAGTCGAAATTGATTGAAGGGCAACTAACCCCCCTTTCACTCCCACAGTTTCCCCGAACACATTCAAATAAAAGTCTGAGATATCCACCTTGTTCAAAGTAGTTGAAAGGTCTGGAAATTATGTCTTTGAGGATGACAAACCCCACAGCCCCCAGGGCAAAGGTTATAAGTTTGGCCCTAGGGACATATAAAGTTTTTTTAGAAAGCGTGGTCATAGAAACTTCAAAAAGGGCTCATTCAATTTTGAATTGAGAGAGCTACTTCCCCTATTAATAGTCAAAGCGATCGGAAGACGAAGGCCTTCACCCCCTTAACTGGCTTATCATTTCCCCAAACACTTCCGATCAACATTTTGATATAGCCATTTTGTTGAACGTAGTTGAAGGGTCTTGAAATTTCGTCTTTGAATGTGACAACCCCCTCTCCCACGGTCCTCAGGACTAAGGCTGTAAGTTATGCCCAAGGGGCATATAAGGTTTTTACATAAAGCGTTGTCGTAAAAACTTAAAAAAGGGCTCATTCGATTGGATATTGAGAGAGCTATTGCCCTTTTTAATAGGCAAAATTTATCGGAGGGAGAATCAGCCTCCCCCATGCCCATCATTTCCCCAAACATTTGCGACCAACATTTTGATATGGCTATTTTGTTCTACGTAGTTGAAAGGTCTAAAAAATATGTCTTTGAGGATGACAACCCTCCCCTTATAGCCCTCAGGACAAGGGTCGTAAGTTATGCCCTTTGGACATTTAAGATGTTTATGGAAAGTTTCAGCTTAGAAGCTTCAAAAAAGGAACATTCGATTGGAGATTGAGAGGACTAGGGTTTTTTTATTAGTCAAAAGTGATCAGAGGGTCAATGCCCCCCCCCCATCCATCATTTCCCCAGCCACTCCCAATCAAAATTTTGAGATGACCATTTTGTTCAACGTATTTGTAAGGTCTGGAAATAATGTCTTTGATGATAAAAAATCGCCCCTGCCCTCAGGGCAAGGATTGTTAGTTATGCCTTGGGGGTATATAAGGTTTTATAGAAAGCATGGTCATATAAACATCGGAGGGAGCTCATTGGATTGGTAATCATACGCTCTAGGGCTCTTTATAAGAGTCAAAGTGATCGGAGGGTAGCTAGTTACAACCCCCCCCCCCCCCCCCCCCACATCCACGCGTCGTATTGTACCGAAATGCATCTAATAGAAATTTTGTGAAGATTCTTTTAAATGTTTTCATTTTTATGACTTTAAGAAATAAAAAATTAATTAAGATTTTAAGCAATAAATATCAGTATATGTATACTAAACTGACAATGCACATTTTTTTTCAGTTAATTCATTTGAATTTTTAAAGGAAAGCAAAAAAAATTTTCTGGCTTTTAGAAATCATAGGATTTAGAACCCTACTCATATTAATTTATGCTCGTTTTGAGTTTGTTTTAGGTTTCATTTATTTAATGATATTGATTTGTAGCAGTTGTATGCTTGGTAGATTATTTGATTCTAATTTTTTTCATTTTTGGTTTAATGGAGTGAGTTCTTTACCTTTTTTGAAAAATTTATTTTGTGGAAAAAGTTTTCTTTAATTAATTTAAGAACAAAGAAGATGTTTTAAGCAGTTTCATAATACCATAGAGGACAAAACGTAAATTAACAATTGCTCAAAATGAACAAACTCGACCCTCAATTGACATAAGTTCAATAGATCGACCTGGGAAATGTAAATCCATAGAAGAAAATGAACAATCTACACCATCACATGTGACAATACCTATCCGAGCCGCTAAAGTAAAGGGCATTGAAAAATACCTTCAGTAATGATCAACGAAAAGGAAGAACAAAGAAATATGTGATTACAATCTTCTGAAAACGACAATTACAATGATTCAAAAACCAAATTAAAGAGCAAAGAAATATGCTGTTGAAAGACAAGCAGCAGATAGAATTACAACGTGTCAAAAACGAAAGTGAAGAACACAAAAATACGTGGTTACTAGACATGCAACAAGCAAGATCAGAATAAATAAAAATAAAATAAAGAGCCAAGAAATATGTGGTTAGAAAATATGCGACAGGGTGGACAAAGAAATATGCGGTGAGAATACAAGCGGCAACGAGGATTACAAGCTACAGTGAAAATTAGAACTTGTCAAAAAGTGAGTGAAGAACAAAGAATTTTACGGTTAGCAGAAACGCGAAAGTGAGTATCAGAACGTGTCAAACATAAAAGTGAAGAACAAAGAATTTTGCTGTTAGAAGATAAGCAACAGCGAGAATAAGAGCGAATCAAAAATACAAATGAAGTGGAAAGAAATAATTTCATTAGAAGAACAACGCCATCGCATTGTCCCGAGATAAGAGTAGCCAAAAAAGGAGATTCATTTGGAGGTTGCCGATTAATTGGTCGAATTAAATTGCCACCTCAAAATGAATTTGCTTAGCCTTTTATAGAACCTCACTTGCTCTCTATGGAGCTTCACAAACAATTCAGAAAGTTGAACTCATGTTTTGCTTTCCTTCATTCAAAGTAGCTGGAAAAACTTATCACGAGATCAATTTAGCAGCACATCCATAACAAACCCCTGAAGGTCATTTTCAACCAGCTTCATATAGCCAAATGTACTCTTTAGACCTGATAAAACTTTTGAGAACTCCCTGCATATCCTTTAAATTATAGAATATCTCGTAACCTAATGGATCTCTTGGAAGAAACATTGCGAGACACAAACAACTATGGTAAAGGTTAAATGAAAATATAAAAATTGGACGATTATGTAAACTAGCCTGCTGATTCACTTAGACAACAGGTTCAGTTAGAAGACAAGCGACAATGAGAATCAATGTATAAAAACTTGCCACGTAGCCCTGTCGGTGACCGGTGGTAAAGCCGCCAGTCTCCTGTTTCTATATATATATGTACATATATATATATATATATATATATATATATATATATATATATATATATATATATATATATATATATATATATATATATATATATATATATATATATATATATATATATATTATATATATATATATATATATATATATATATATATATATATATATATATATATATATATATATATATATATATACATATATGACACCTAAATACCATATATGACACAATATATTTTATAAACATACATAACCCCTAAATGCATAAAAGACAGTCTTTGTGCTGTGTAATCTGTCATCGCGAACACCTTATCAGAAATAGCTTATCAAAGATCAATTACGAAAAACATATAGTAAACTCATTACATTATCAAAAATTTTCAGAAAAAAACAAATCCCATTACAAGATCTTTCTGCCCTATAATGGGTCATCCTAACTTTTAAAAGGCCCTGAGAACTACCTGATCAAAGATCAATTATAAGAAACACAAAGCATGCCTACTACCTTATCAAATAATTTTCTAGGATAGGTATAGGCTGACTGACCGTATCAAACAGTTCGTGGTAACGAACTGTAAGTAAGGAGCGACCCGGCTCAATGGTAACCGAAACTCTAGAAAACGGGTTTTTGATACCAATAGATATATCAAAAGAATTAGATTTCAATGCTGATTTCAAATATATAACTTTCATCAAGTTTAGTGCTACCCATCAAAAGTTACGCGCCTGAGAAAATTTGGCTGATTTTCAAAAAAAGGGGGCTCATTGGAACGTGGGAGGGCTCATTGGAACGGAAATTAAAAGTTCTAGTGCCCTTTTTAAGTGACCAAAAAAAATGGAGGGCAACTAGGCCCCCTCCCACGCTTTTTTTTTCCAAAGTCACCCGATCAAAATTTTGAGATAGCCATTTTGTTCAGCATGGTCGAAAATATGATAAATATGTCTTTTAGGATGACTTAATCCCCCGAAGTTCCCAGAGGGAGTGCTAAAAGTTATGAACTTTACCCAATGTTAACATATAGTATTGGTTATTGGGAAGTATATAGAAGTTTTCAGGAGGTTTTTTTTCTGGTAGTGGGAGGGAAGGGTGGGTCGGTGGTTATGTTGGAGGATCTGTTCATGAAGGAAGTTTTCATGGGGGAAGGGAAATTGCCATGAAGGGGGCGCCGGACTTGCCAGCATTATTTATTGGTTATTGGGAAGTATACAACCATTTTCAGGAAGGATTTTTTCTGGAGGGGGGGCTAGAGGAGGGGGTTACTCTGGAGAATATTTCCGTCGAGGATGTTTCTTTGGGGTAAGGGACATTTCTATGAAGGGGACGCCGGATTTCCAAGCATTATTTAAAAAACGATCAGAAATTAAATAAAAAAAACAAGTTTTTTCAACTGAAATGTAAGAAGGAATATTAGAACTTAAAACGAACAGAAATTATAACGTATGTGAGGGGGTTCTCCCCCAAGTCAATACCTCGCTCTTTACGCTACAGTTTTTTTTAGTGCTTTCAAAAGAGCTATCTATTCTAATTAAACGGCCTTGTCCCCTCCTCAACGCCTCGCTCTTTACGCTAAAGTTTGACTCTGTCTCACAACTTTATTTTTTAAAACAATAAAAAACTTTAGCGTAAAGAGCGAGGCGTTGAGGAGGGGACAGCCCCTTTCATATACGGAATAATTTCTGTTCGTTTTAAGTTTTAATGTCGCTCCTTACTTTCAGTTTAAAAAATTTTTTTTTTTATTTAATTTCAAACAATAGGCTATACGAAAAATGTGGTTCAATACCGCTTTCTAGGTCTATAATGAAAGAAAGGTTGAGGTGGTTAGGGCAAGTTGTGCGGATGAAGGATGACAGATTGCCGAAGATTGTTCTTTTCGGCCAACCATCTAGGGCTAAACGGAAAGCAGGTCGTCCCCGTCTGGGGTGGGAGGACGTCATAAAGAAAGATTTAAAGGAAATGGGAACTTCGTGGGCGGGTGTAAAAAGGGAGGCTTTGAATAGATTTGGGTGGAGGAGGAGCGTGCGTAGCTGTGTTGGCCTCAGGCGGCTTGGTGCTGCGATGAGTTGTTAGTAGTTAGTAGTAGATAGGTATAGACTTGAAATTCAGCCTTGTCCTGTATATTCGGTCACCTGATCAAAGGTTAATTCTAAGGGAGAAAGAAGGTACTCAATTACGCCTATGAACAAAATGGTGGGTAAAGGAGTTAGAAACATTGTTTGACAATAGGGTTACTTCATCTCCCATAATAAAGCTGTATTCATACTCCGGTTTTTTTTTAGTTTCCCCTCTTATTCGAGGGTATTAAAGGTTTACACTTCCTATAACTAATTTTACTCTGTCAAATAAATATTTAAGAATTGAATTTTAAGTCGATGATTAAATGTCAGCATTTAGTCAATGCTTCAAAATCGAATCTTAAAAGTCACTTTTTAAATAATAATTTATTTTTATAACAATTTATTTTAATTATTTTAATAATAACATTATCAAACAGTTCGTGGTAACAAACTCTAAGTAAGGAGCGACCTGGCTCAATAGTAACCGAAACTCTAAAAAACGGAATTTTAAAACCAGTAGATTCATCAAAAGAATCCAAAGTTTATGCTAATTTCAAATATATAGGTTTCATCAAGTTTAGTCTTACCCATCAAAAGTTACGCACCTGAGAAAATCTGCCTTATTTTAGAAAAAAGGAGGAAACACCCCCTAAAAATCATAGAACCTTAATGAAAAACCACACCATCAGATTCAGCGTATCAGAGAACCCTGCTAAAAAAGTTTCAAGCTCATATCTGCAAAAATGTGGAATTTTGTATTTTTTGCCAGGAGAAAGATCACGGATGCGTGTTTATTTGTTTTTTTTTTTGCTATTTAGGGGGCGCCGGATTTCCAGCAGTACTTAAAAAAATGATCTGAAATTAAATAAAAAAAACTGTTTTTTCAACTAAAAGTAAGAAGCAACATTAAAACTTAAAACCAACAGAAATTATTACGTATATGATTGGGTTTGCCCCCTAGTCATTACCTCGCTCTTTACGTTAAAGTTTTTTTTGCACTTTCATCAGAGCTATTTATTCTAATTAACGGCCTTTGTGATTAAGGGGTCATTCTTAAAGGATTGAAACAAAATTTGAACTTTAGCGTAAAGAGCGAGGTAATGACCAGGGTGTGAATCCCCTAAGATATGTAATAAAAATTTACGAATATAGAAGTTTGTTACGTAAGTTAATTCGTAAGTTATGTCAGATCAAAATTTCGAGAAAAGCCATTTAGCCAAAAAACAGTAAAATTAATATGCAAATTTCGTTTTAATTATTGATGTGCGCCGAGCCAAAATCAAAGCTGCATTAATTAAAAAAACATTCAAAAATTAAATTAAAAAAAAACAAGTTTGGTTTATTATATATATGTTTATTATATATATTTATTATATATACATTTATATATATGTCAGATCAAAATTTCGAGAAAGCCATTTAGCCAAAAAAAAAAGTAAAATTAATATGCAAATTTCGTTCAGAAATTAACGCAACGTTCAGAAATTAAATAAAAAACAAGTTTTTCTTTAACTGAAAGTAAGGAGTGACATTAAATCTTAAAACGAACAGAAATTATTCTGTATATGAAAGGGGCTGTCCCCTCCTTAACGCCTCGCTCTTTACACTAAAGTTTGACTCTGTCTCACAACTTTTTTTTTAAAACAATAAACAACTTTAGCGCAAAGAGCGAGGCGTTGAGGAGGGAACAGCCGCTTTCAAGTACGGAATAATTTCTGTTCGTTTTAAGTTTTAATGTCACTCCTTATTTTCAGTTATAAAAAACTTGGTTTTTATTTAATTTTGGTAAAACAAATGGCTCAGTTAATCGACAAACTGACTGGTAAAACATTAAATTTTTCTTATCTTTGATCAAACCTATTGTTATTATTATAATTGTTTTTTTGTTTGGAATTTTTCCAACTGCTCAGCCAATCAACTCTGAAATAAAATTACAAGACATTTATATATACTCTGCAGTATGGGGAGCATTTCTCCCATTGATAAACTCTTTTCTTCAGAAGATTTGAAAACCTTTATGAAGCTTCTGCATCTTTATGAGAGTGATTTTCCCAGTATTGAGTTGAGCTGTTGGACAGCGGAAATGGAGCTTTAGTAGTTTGGCATAACAGCATAATTAGTTCTCTATGAGCATTAGGCTGTAGATTTATGGTAAGAGAATGATCAATCTAGTCTTACGCATCTTTTACGCCTTTTTTTGTGGGGTCACCCCAACCCGGACGATTGTGTGTGTGTGTGTTTGTTTGTGTGTGTTTGCGTTTGTGTGTGTGTGTATTTAGGGGGGGGGTATTTCAAAGCTGACAAAGTCATACAATTTTTTTCTACCTTCCCCCTACCCCTCCACAAATACATCTGTATTTATCATAAGATACATAAAGCGTTAGAAATTTTGCGCATAAAATGCAGTTTTTGAGGCTTCACATACATTCCTTCCTTACTTACACCAAGAGCAACTGGCCCTCCTATATAAAAGCTGATTCAAAAGCAGCATAGCCGTGCATAATTAACTAAGCCTGAAATTAATCGAATTGGTAAAATGAAGCTTAAAATAGTTACCTTAATAAATGTTTATTTTTTAAATCTTTTTTTTAAACAGGATTATTGATTTAAGAGTCAAAAATGAGTATGTAGCCTGACAACACTAAACGAATCTATAAAGCTTTTCATAGTCCTACACCAGTTTCGAAATTAGTAACTTTTAGTATACAATTAAAATTATCTTAAAAACACAATTTTAAAACCAAATACTTTTTAATAACCGCGAAGTAATTGAACAGCATACAGAAATATTGGATTGATTTGTCAAGCAGGATTTTGCTCTCACCAGCTATAATACCAATAGTGGTAATATACAGTCTTAAATTGTAAGAAATATTTTTAGTATCACTTGAAATGAAGATCAAATAAGACATAATATGAACTCTGGAAATCCGATTATTTCTCTCTATACAAGAGTGAATTTCAAGCTATGATCCAAATTCTAAAGCTAGTCTATAGTCCTAATAATATAAAGATGGCCCTACTTCGAACTTGTGTACAAACTAATCATGACATGTCCTTTTAAGAACCAAAACGAGAGCCAGTCATTGGACTGAGCCATTGTGCAGAAGTGACACCAAATTAAACGTAAAAAAATAAAGAAAATCTTAAAATGGATTGTTGCTTTATCTTGAAAGGGATTGATCCTAAAAGGGATTGATAATATTTTGATTCTAAAAAAAGTGCCCTTAATTGGTTTGCTTCTACTGTACCAAAAGTCCTATATTATTTTGTGTTTTCTGTAAAGTGCTAGTTTTGTATAATCCTAAAAGCATAGGGAAACATAATTAGTTGGCTTATTTATACTAGTTATATTAATATATATTAAATAGGTTGTGAATTAATAATTTTTGTCCGTTTTAAGTTTCAACTTCGCTCTTTACTTCCCTCGGAAAAACTTTGTTTTTTTTAAATTAATCTTTGTTTGTTTTTGATTAAAATTTAATGCAGAAACAACGCTGCCATGATTTTTTTTATTTATGCGGAATAATGTACGCTCGTTTTAAGTGTTAATGTCACTTCTTAGTTTCAGTTGAAAATATTCACAAATATGACCTATGATTCAAGTGAACATACCACTCGATGCCTATTTTTTAGGTTCCTTCCGAATATAATAATTGTTCTTGGCGCGAATTCCATTTTAAACCTTTATGAAGAGAGGCTGTAACCACTTTGCATCTTATGTACCATCCTACATTTTTTATTGTTTTTTTTATATATAAATAGTTTTTCCATTTTTCTTTCCCTAGTCAGCTTATCAAAAACTTGCATTTCCCCCTTAAATCAAAGAACAGTATATTGCCGCTATTCGCCGAAAACTGTTGATAAATAGCAGAAAACACTCCCTAGAGAATATGGAGAAAGTATGTCATATTTAGACGTTTAGCAATTAGCACTGAAAATATTTCCTAGAATACAATAATTCTTATGCCATATAAGAACACCGAATTTTCAACAATTCATCATTCATATTTTGAACTAGCTCATATTCACTAAGTACATAAATTGAAGAAAAAATGAATTCCATGGATTCAACGAGTGATTTCCAACAAAAAATTATGAGTCTGTTATTATTTGCCTCAGGTTGTGGAATGGAAAATATTTATTTTGATAGCTTGTTCTATTCAGATATTTGATCATATTGACTAAGGCAGCCACTGATGCCATAAAGAATTGCCCCTTCTCTCTCTGAAGAAAAAAAAAATTCAAACAAAATATCATTCAAACCATTGAATATAATAAGAAATCACTAATATTCTAATGAAGGGAGTGTGCAGGAGAAGCAGGGTTGCCACCCCTAGTGATTTATCACTATTTCTAGTGATTTTTTATGTTGCCAAGTGATTTTTTTCTAGCTAGTGATTTTCGTTCGAAACTAGTGATTTTTACCAAAATCTAGTGATTTTTACAATATAGCGCGTATATTCATGATTCAATCGAATAAATGATACAAAAAGCTAACTATTAAAAAAAAAAAAAAAAAAAAAAATAGTGATACACTACAGTTCCTAACATGTTCCAGATTAGCGTTTATGCAAATATACCGCCTTTGAAACTTCCAATTTCCCACTATATGTCCATATCAGATATGACCCCAGAGCATTATCCTCTAGATAATATGCGAACTAGTTAAGTGTAAAATTGCATGAATGTTCAATATTTACTATTTTACAACATTTGCTCAGGTCAAATTTTTGTCTTCATATTTATGTTGTTTTTTTTTTCCCTGTAATATATAAGTTTTAAATTAGATTCTCTTCTGATGAAACCTTTGAAAGTGGAGTGAATGGATGATATGAATACACCTGCAAATAGAACAGAAAGGGAGTAATTGAAAAATAAGATGGTAGGTAGCCTGTATGTTAAATTCAATTTACTAAATAAAAAAAGATATCATTGAAAAAGAAAATAGGACTTTGTGCTTTTTG
The DNA here is from genome assembly GCA_027921565.1 of Artemia sinica. Lineage (NCBI taxonomy): Eukaryota > Metazoa > Arthropoda > Branchiopoda > Anostraca > Artemiidae > Artemia > Artemia sinica. The sequence goes on from CM051272.1 coordinate 51,710,298, forward strand.
TGTTAGGATTTGTAATATAAATAGATAGATTAAATCGATTGTAGTTTGATGATTGAAGTCAGTTGGGACTAAGGGTATCTACTCTTGGAATGGTCTAAGGATTTTAATTTCTACTTCTAATATCTAATCCAAATTCTAGTAATTCTCCAAATTCTCTGTTTCGTAATTGAAACACCTAATAAACAGAGATAACGTCCTATTCTATAAGTTTTTGGATTTATGTGCTAATATATCAAACAGTTTGCGGTAACGAACTGTAAGAATAGAGCTACAAGGCTCAATAGTAACCGAAATTCTAGAAATGGAACTTTGACATCAATCAATATATCATCGGCTTATTAAGTTTGATTCCAAATAAATCAGATTCATTAAGCTTAGTTTTACCCATAAAAGGCTAAGAAACTGTGAAAATTTGCCGGATTTTCGAAAGAGGGAGGAAACACACAATAAAAGTGAAAGAATTTTAATTAAAATCAAACCATCAGATTTGGTGTATCAGAGAGCCCTACTGTAGAGGTTCCAAGCCCATATCTGCAAAAGTATCAAATTTTGTATTATTTGCCAGAAGAAAAATCACGGATGCGTGTTAATTACCTTTTTTCTCAGAGTTATCGTATCGAAACAACGGTTCTAGAACATCGGGAGAGGGCTAATTTGAACGGAAATTAAAATTTCTGGTGTCGCTTTTATTTGACCAAATAGATTGAACGGCTACTAGCCCCCCTCTCACGTTCTTTTTTCCCAAAAATTGCTGGATCAAAAGTTTCAGATAGCCATTTTGTTTAGCATAGTTGAAAGGTTCCAAAACTATACTTTTATATTTAACATAATCCACATAGCCCCTGAGGATAGGTCTTGGGATGAAATTATGCTAAGGATAATGAACGATCTATGAAAACCAGTTTCATACCCACAAAGACAAATAACGGGTAACAAAATGGATTGGACTTGTATAACTTGGGCTATATATTTGCACATTAGGGGGGTGGGGTAAGGTTAGGTTACTTTACCCCCACACCTCCCTAATTTGCAGCTATATAGCCCAAGTTATATTATTATACAAACTAAAGTGTTATTTTCTTCTTCATATTTTGGCATATTTCATTAGGATTAACGTAACTTAATTTTTTGGGTGTGTTCCGTATAATTAACAAGTGCCTCTTTATTTTTAAGAGCCAATAAGACCGATGCTTATTGAAATTTGTGAAGAGTAGGACACGTTTCTTTCATAGAATTATAAAAAGGCCATTTTCAAAATTGTCACTGGTGTCCCTGTAATTATACTAGTTCAAATAGAGTAAAAAGAAAAACGGTTTCTAATTTTTTTGGGGAAAAAACTGGAGTTTTGGATCGACAAGGAAAAAAAAATTAAAAAGAAAAAGAGAATATTTCCATTAAATCACCGATAACCAATGTTCAGTGATCGGAGTATAAGCTAAGGGTACCGATTCAGGAACAGGGAGGAAGCAAGGACTTTGTTCCATTCTCCGCATAAAGATGCAAAAAGGCATTTCTCAAAATTTAAAGGGTATTTTTCGCTTGAGCAAAAAAAAAAAAATCCAACTAAAGGTATTTTTCCACATCTAGGGTGTAATTTCACCCCCTTCCTATATTTGGGCCTGTATAGAACATGGTAATGAAACAAAACAATTATAAATTACAATGATAAAGAATATTATAATTTTAGTGATTTCTAGTGATTTCTGGTCAATACTCTAGTGATTTATGTGCTGATTCAGTGATTTTTTTTTCACGAATCTAGTAAATTTTTTCTCACCGGGTGACAACCCTGAGGAGAAGAGGCTTTGGGTTCCAGCCTCCACACACAATTATAAATTATTTATAAAGTATAAGCCAATTTATATATTTATAAATCGGTGGATGTACAAATCTTTGCCTTTGTTGCAAGCAAGGGCATCGTTTGGGGGCGGATAGAAGCAGTTCCCGACCCACTAATTTGGAAGAAAAACTATTATAGAGCCCATTTCTATTGTCTATCCGAGTAGGGACCCTTCGTTCCCATCTTCAGTAAAACTGATGGAGCTAAGCCCCTGGTTGCAACTTACAGCTGTGGTTTCGTCACAATTGATATAGCCTATTTACGGTGAAACCCTTTGAGAAATAGCAAAAAAAAACATTTTAGTGTCATATGGCACTTACAGATGGCAGAATTTATAAAAAGTACGTAGATATGAGAAATATCTTTTGAATGAGCCATTAAGAATCTCTCTATGATGATGTAGTAGCACGCTAGACCTGTTGAAAAAAAAAAAAAAAAAAAAAAAAAAAAAAAAAAAAAAAAAAAAAAAAAAAACGGGAGACAGATCAGTGCTGCCGATGCAAAAAAGGGATTTTCCTTGTTGTTCAGGGAGAGGAACTGTAACTTCCCTGTGCAAGGTTTTGACCACTTTGATTCCAATGGTACACTTTTCGTTTTGATCTGACGCCATTTTCAAGGGGTTTGAGGTTTTTTTCGAAATCACCAATAATTTCTTTTCGCCATAAACTTTTACTTTAAAGACAAACCGAAATAATAGTCGGCATTCCTGAGTCAGTGTCAGATGAGAATTTTTTTTCATAAGGCAGTTTTTTTTCAAAACGCGTTTTTTAACTTTTGGTTACTATGGGCTGTGGTTCGCTCTTTACTAGGTTGCAGATGCCGTTGCAACCATGATACCTTGCCGGGACATGCTTTAAAACAATGAGCCTAGAAAATGACTGAAAAAAAATAACAGCGGATACCGATATTCCCGATACAATACATGCGATACCAACACGCACGATACCGATACGCACGATATCGATACGCCCGACACCACATACAGCCCTTCCCCAGGGACTATGGAGGGCCATATCATCATCAAAACCACATATATTGGACCTTTGAACTATGTTAAACAAAATGGCTATCTTAAAATTTTTATAGGACTGTTTGGGGGGGAGGGGGGCTATTTGCCCTCCATTCTTTTCGGTCACTTAAAAAGAGCACTTACAAATTTAATTCTCTTTCTAATGAGCTATTACACACCTATCTATTATGCTCTGGCCACCCCCTAGCCCTTCTAGAAAAAAAAGAAAAAAAGCGGAGACAGATCAGTGCTACCCATGCAAAAAGTCATTTTCCTTGGTGTTCAAGGTGGGGGACTGTAATTATCCTAAAAAAGATTTTCGATTATGATGATTCCAATGGTGCACTTTTTATTTTGATTTGACGCCATTTTCAAAGTGTTTCAGGCTCTTTTTCGAAATCACCATAAATTTCTTTTCGCAATAAACTTTTACTTCTAAGATTAACCGAAACAATACTTACCATTCCTGATTCAGTGTCAAATGGAAATTTTTCTCACTAGACAGTTTTTTTGAAAACACATTTTTAAACTTTTGATTACTATGGACTGTGGTTCGCTTTTTACTAGGTTGCAGCTGTCGCTGCAACCATGATCTTGATTTTGAAACGACGAGTGTTAAATCAATTGATTTTAAATCGAAAAGAAAATGTAATTAAAAATCAACCAATAAAACAAGTGGGATTTTCAGCCACTGGATAAAAAGAAGTGAATAGAAAAAATAAATATTTTGGCAAGGACCTCCGACAAACCGTCTTCATTGCTTCAAAAAAATCTTTTGAAGTGAACTCAAACAGAGCAGAAAAAAAACACATATTAGTGTTGAAATTTATGCTGTTCTTAAGGTAATTACGTTCCTTATGCAAGTTCTTGGTGTGCTATTTTTTTAGTTAGACGGTTTTGTGTCTTAACGTAAAACGGCAATTTTTCTATCATTTGGTAATTGAGGTCAAGCTTTATCAATTTACCGACTATCATTTATTGAAATTTTCTTTGCATTATTTTTAGATTGAAAAATAATCTGAAAATAGACGAAAATTAGCCTTCGACATAAGACGGCAATTCGGCTATAATTCAGTGCTAAGGTTAAGGTTTACCCATCTATCGATTGGCAGTGTTGCCAGTACAGTACAATTGTACCATTTTTAGTAAAATTTAGAGGTCCTAAATTTTCAGGTACATTTTGAATTTGCATGCTCCTCTTTTACTCACATAATAATTTATTTGTGCCCGCTCATACGAAAAAAAGGAAAGCAGAGTAAGGAAAAGGAGAAAAGAAAAACAAAAACACTTCAACACAAAAGAATAAACTCAAACAACAACTTCTTCATTCGCACTCGTTGATAAGGTGTAGGGGCAGAAATTCGCACAAAGTTTCCATTGCCCTTTTTTCGGCGTTTCTTTCGGAGGATGGCATAATGTCAGTCGGGTCAACCATATTTTGGGAACGCAGGATGAATGTGTTTCTTTCACGGAGCGAATATCTATGTAAAAACTTTAGATACTTGCAGTAGATTGACCGGAGTTTTAGTCTATCAGTTCGGGTGAACCAATCCCACAATGGCGATACATAGAGCAGGTGAGGGAGAGCAACTGCTGCATAAAGCTTTGCAAGAATCTTCCTGTTCAGGCTAAACTTCAAAGAGACAAGTTTGCCGTAACTTGATCGAATTTTTGTGGATATTTTATCTATTATCAATAAACGTGAACTTCTTATATCTTGACCGTACGTTATTCCCAGATACTTGATAGAGTTTCCCGGAAAAATTTTCCGGGAAAAGTTGGAACACATATGTTCCAACTTTTAGTATATCGAAAATTTTCTTTTGGTTATGGCAAATTTTTAACCCGCTGTTCATATGGTACAAATTAACATATCGCGGTACAGCTTTAGTCAGAAAACTAGGTAGAGTTTATTTCAAAGCGTTGGCAACGCAGCCAAATTGCATTTTATAAATTTGCTGTGCATTTTAGATTGAACAATACGCCGGAAATAGGCGAAAACAAGCAAAATTATGAAAACAATTTACTTAGGTTTTCTTTTATAGTCGTGATTTTATCAACATAGAGAATCTCCTTTTGACATAAATTTAGAATTGCCTACCATTTGAAGAAACCAACCACTAAATCCCCCTAGATTTTCAAAGTGGCTGAAAACCAGGAAGAGTATATTACAATTCAGGGGAACAGCAAAATGCTGAGTCCTAAAATGCAAAGGCCAATCAAGGTAACGGAAAGTCAGCTGTTAATGTTAGCAGAGCGAGCACGATATGACGCTTCTTTGGCAGGTCCACTTTACAAGAGAACTGCAGATGGAACCAAGTGGCAGTCAAAGTGGTTTACGTTGTATCAAGTAAGAATTTTGTTTTTATCAGTGAAGAAATTTTAGAACTAATTTCTCCCCCATTTGCTTTCGAAGCTAGTGATTACTTAATTTTTATTATTATTATTATTTTGTTTATGATTTTTTTTTATTAATATTTCGCATAACATTAAATTAATATTAATTTGAAACTAAATCTTAACTATTATAATTAATCTTAATTTATTTATTAATTTTTTAAAATTGTTTTACTTATAAGTATTAATTTTATTTAATTTATTGTTATTATTATAACTTAATAATTTAGTTTCCCCCGCTTTCCTTTAAAGTTAGTTATTACTGAATTGCTGTAAGTAGTAATAAAATTTCTTAAACACAGAGAAGAAGGAAACCTGAGAATTCCAAAAATAGAAAACGTATATCTTATAAGTAACAGGGACATTAAGAAAAAACAGTTTTTCCCATTTGGACCCATCTTAGTTCTATTCATACCTGATAACCTTGATTGTCGAAGATTTTTCTCGGTGCTGCTCAAAATTATTAAGCTTTTAGGTCAGTCCCACATTTTTGTCAGTGTTGCCAAAGCAAAACCGTGAAAATAAATAAGTAAACTAATTAGTTAAATTTGGCCATGTCTTTTGTCAGTAAAGACACATTAATAATCTGTTGATTCATACAGATAATTACATCTTCAAAGGAAATATAAAAAAGGAAATTCTCTTGATGTCACCAGTTTCAAGCCTGTTTTTCTTTGCTTCTCACCCACGATTTTTTTCTTTTTTTGTATTTATTTTTATTTTTACTTGGTGCCACCTACAAGCAAACACGGCATTAATGCAAATGGAGACTCTTTTCATCAAAAGTTCAATTCTGGAATTTACTAATGGGCTAAGCTTTTGCTTAGCCATTTCAACCATCCAGATTTCATTTTCACTGTCCTTTGCAACTTCAGAAACCTTCGGAAATTTTATGCTGGTTCAAATTCATCAAGTGCTTCAGTTTATTGGAGCTTTTTGAAAACTTCAATAGTTACTGTGGAAGATAAACTAAGAAAAATGTATTTCATAATGAGAGAAAAAATCGATAAATGGAAGATTAACCATAGTGTAGCATTCAGGTATCAATAGTTAGGGAAAAGGGCAACGTTAAATAAAACATTCTTATAAAATTTTGAACTTGAAAAACTTATAAGGAGAACCATGCAAGTTTTCCGCCTTTTAACAGAATTTCGTATAAAAAGAAAAACTTTTTCCCCAGTTTGTAATTCAATAAAACCTCATTCAGATATTTCATAAAATGTCAGTAATTTTTTTCATAACTTGGAAATTCCACAGCAAATTAAATGAAAAAGGTCAGTTGTAATATAAATGAAGACAGTAATATGGACTCTAAAAATTATGTAACTATTCGATGTCCATAATCTTACAAGTTAATTTTATACGTTATGGTTTAATTTCATTTAATATAGGTTCAATTAAATTTAATTTCTAGCTCTCCGTATTAAAAAATTCGCTCTTTCTCTTAATATGCTCAGTTTATTTATAAAGGCAAAGATCCAAAAATCTCTAAAGTTTTGACACTTTCATCATAATCCATATTGTATCTTTATGTATCCTTTTTATGTATGTTTAATACCTATTGAGCTGTGTCATTATCAGTCCTATTATACACCCTAGGGCACTTCAATTACTAAGGGACAGCCATGAGAGGGTGAACCCGAATAGTTTCACTTTGACACACTGTATAAGCTTTCCTTCCCGCTGATAAATGTTTCTGAAAGTGTACCCGACCACCCGATATTTTTAGTGGACACCCCTTGACCATCCTCTTGCAAGGCCACAACACAGATCTCCTACCGTCTATTCATAAATTAAATTACACATAGGTACTTTTTTATTATTTCTTAAAAGAAACATGGTGACTTTGATGTTTCTAAAATACTTTAATCGAAATGCCATCGTTTGGAGAATAGATAAGTAAAACAGGGAGGTACCCACAATATTCTCAGGGAAAAAAGGAGCTATAAAAACCAAGGGGGGGGGGGTTTATAAATAACGGAAAGCAAATTTTGATTTCATAACTTAAATTAGAAGTGCCAGAAATTTAAATGGAAATTAGGATTTTGCTGCAGGGTGGCGGTCAATAGGACACATTAGTAGTATCTCAAAAGTGACTGAGGATTCAAGTAGAAACTTTCAGGGCTACTACTATTGCTGCTGCAGCTACTATTAAACAAAATGAAAAGGGTGTATGTGCCTCCAGGTTGTCCAAATGGTATATAATGTCTTAGGAACAATATCGAGTATTAAGTTTTATTTTTCAGGCAAAGTTGACGTGGAAATTTAAATCAAAATATACTATGTGTTTCCAGATTGTGATACGATACGATAACGATAACGATAAGATTTTATTCATTATCAATGCACATACAATAATGCATTGTGCTAGTACCCCCAAAGGCTCCTTGGCCTGTAATTAGGGGAGTATATACGGATCACAAACTCAAAGAACAATAGCCAATTACTTACTGAGGTCAAAAAAACAGTACAAAAAAAAAAAATCAAACATCAATAAAGCATAACATAATTCATTTCTCTGTATATTATTCTATAATCAAATAGGTGCCCTTCATACCCTTCTAATCCACTGGTCATAATCAGATTGTACAGAAAAAAAGGAAAGAAAAATAGAAACGAAAACCTATTAAATAAAAAACTATTTATTGTTAAAAACTGTTGGAAAATTTTGTCCTTGCCATAAATAGCAAGCCAAAATATAGACTCTTATGGTGTATGACTGTATCACACGTCACGAGTTTGATGGTGTGACTTTTTTCAAAATCACTCGTCTTTTTAGGGGTGTTTCTCAACCGTTTCAAAAATGAGACAAATGTCATGAGGCTCGTTGCTTTTGATGATTAGTTATATATAAAATTCTTTTATATTTGAAATCAGAAACACATTAGAATCTTTCGATATATTAATTGTAATTGAAACTCCGCGTTTAGAGTTTTGGTTACTATTAGCCAAATTCTCTCTTTACCTACGGTTCTTTACCATGAACTGATAAATAAACATTGTACACGCTTACTTTTCCGTCCAAGCAGCACCGTCCCTTAATAATTTACTAGACGTAGTTCTCTCTAATTGTGGAGTATTAGATGAAAAATGATATCCGAACATTCCAGAGTGAAGATTCTTATAATTATCATAAGTGCATAAGGTTAATAAGAATTCAGTGTTTCCTAAAGAACCCTGATCTGACTTATTTACTTCTGAGGGCTGAAGAAGCAGAATATCTACAATTTGTTCATCCATTTATCCATTCTCCATGCTTCAATTTAGAGCATTAGCTTTATTCCAGGTACTTCGGAAACACAAGAACCATGTCTCTGTTTCTTACGCTAACAAAGATAAAATTAAAGAGATTCATATTGAAGATCCCCAGTTTCCTTAGAATACATTTTGTTCCTAATGGAAGGTTTAATAGGAGGTAACACAGGAAATTTGTTTTCCATATCTCTGTGGGGAGCTGATTCAGATCTTGGAGACAAGTTGCAACGGCTTAAAAAGTAGATATATTTCCTTTTTGAAGTGAAGGAAGCACATATAAATCATAAGAATAGCGATATCATAAACGTATCAACTACCGATGTGATTTATAAGAAAAGCATCGTCTAACATATCAAACAGTGATGTACGTCACATAGCGAGACAAGCAATGTAAATTCCGGTTAAATTTGTAAATCATAAGAATAGCAATATCAAATGTATTGACTACCGATGTGATTTATAAGAATTAACTAAAGAATTTTTTTTTCCACAAAATAAGTTTTTCAAAGAAAAGTAAAGAACTCCATTAAACAAAAAATGAGCAAAAATAAAATCAAATAATCTACCAAGCGTGAAACTACCACAAATCGCCATCGATAAATTAATAAAACCCAAGACGAACAGAATTTACAATAAATAACCCAGTCAAACTCAAAACGAGCAGAAATTAAACATAAGTTGGCCTCAAAACCCGTATGTCTCCCCAAGAACAGAACATAAATTGCACTTTACCCCAAAAAATATAAATGTTTTTACTTTTATAATTTTAATAAATCAAATAATAATAACATTTTTATTACTAAATATCAGTATATGAATATTAAACTGACAATGCACATTCATTTGTATTTTTTTCAGTAAAGTGCAAATTTTGTTCTGGTCTTGGGAAGGCATAGGGGTTTTGAGCCCAACTTATGTTCATTTCTGCTCGTTTTGAGTTTGACTAGGTTATTTATTGTAATTTATGTTCGTTTTAGGTTTCATTTATTTACCGATGCTGGGTTGTTGTAGTTTCACACTTGGTAGATTATTTGATTTTATTTTTGCTCATTTTTTGTTTAATGGAGTTCTTTAATTTTCTTTGAAAAACTTATTTTGTGGGAAAAGATTTTTTTAATTAATTTCAGTTCGTTTTATATTGACATAGTCTTTTCAGGGAAAAAGAAAATAATACTTTAAATCATTTTGTTTTTTTAAGACTTTGTAGTTTTGCCTGCTATTTGTATGCTGGAGAAAATTTTCAGCAATTTTTAAAAACATACTCCCTTTAAAAAATCTGGACACAAATAGTAGTGTTTAGTTTAGTTTCATACTTCCTCTAGTTGACCTGAAATGGAAAACTTGATACAATTCGCAAAAAAATCTGTTTACTTTCTTTGATAGCTTGGATACACTTAAGCTATTTTGATTTGGTTAAATTTTAAGAGCAGAAGTAGCCCCAAAAGTTTGAACATAATACCTCAGTCGTTCTTGGAATACTGCTGTGATGCCTTATTGGGAATTAACACAGTGCATTTTTATTTAATCTTAGGGCAACATTTAGTTTTTAAACATAATGGGCAAATGAGAGGGTGGGCGCTGGAGGGGGATTAGTTGCCCCCCAATCACTTTCGACTATTAAAAAGGGCATCAGCCCTTTCTATTTTCAATCGAATGAGCCCTTTTCGAAGTTCCTACGACAACTCCTTCGATACGAAGTGCCCTGGTCTACAGAATAACAACAAAAACAATAATACATTGTACCCACATTGATCTTTACTATAAAAATTTCAAGCCGTCCAATCACTTACGACTATTAAAAAGGGCACTAGGCTTTTTGGTTTCCAATCTAATGACCCCTTTTTAGTTTCTACGACAACACTTTCTAAAAACACCTCATATGCCCCCAGGGCATAAATTAGAACCCTTACCCTAAGTGCTGTTAGGGTGGTTGTCATCCTCTTAGACATAATTTCCAGAACTTTCAACTACGTTAAAACAAATGGCTATCTCAAAATTCTAATTGGATGTGTTTAGGGAAATGGGAGGCGTGAGAGGGGCGTTAGTCGCTCTAAATCACAATCAACTATCAAAACAGGCACCAGGTCTTTCAATTTCCAATCAAATGAGCCCTTTTAAACTTTCTACGACAACGCTTTCAATAAAAACCTTATATGCCCCCAGGGCATAACTTACAACCCTTGCCCTGAGGGCTGGGGGGGGGGGGTTCATCCTCAAAGACCTAATTTCCAAAACTTTCTACTATGTTGAACAAAATGGCTATCTGAAAATTTTGATTGGATATGTTTGGGGGAATGGTGGGCGTGAGAGGGGGGTTAGTTACCCTCTAATCACTTCCGACTATTAAAAAGGGCACTAGCCCTCTCAATTTCCAATTGAATGAGCCCCTTTTGAAGTTGTTACGACAAGTCTATCTATAAAAACCTTATATGCCCCCAGGGCATAGCTTACAACCCTTGCCCTGAGGGCTGTGGGGGAGTGTCCTCCTCAAAAACGTAATTTATATCTGGAAATCAACTGTTTTGCCTTCCAATCCCTTTCGATTATTGAAAAGGGCACTAGCCATTTCAATTTCCAATCGAATGAGCCCTTTTTTAAGTTTCTACGACAACGCATTCTATAAAAACCTTATATGCCCCCAGGGCATAACTTACAACCCTTGCCCTGAAGGCTGTGGGGGGTTGTCATCCTCAAAGACCTAAACAGAATTTTCAACTACGTTGAACAATGTGGCTATCATAAAATTTTGATTGGATGTGTTTGGGGAAAAGGTTGGCATTAGAGGGGGGTTAGTTACCCTCCAATCACTTTCGACTATCAAAAAGGGCACTAGCCCTTTAAATTTCCAATCGAATGAGGCTTTTTTGAATTTTCTACGATAACACTTTCTATAAAAACCTTATATGCCCCCAGGGCATAACTTAAAACCCTTGCCCTGAGGGCTTTGGGGGAGTGTCCTCCTCAAAAACATAATTTCGGTCTGGAAATCAACTACGCTGAACAAAACGACTGTCTCAAAATTTTAATTGGATGTGTTTCGGGAACTAGTGGGCGTGGAAGGGGTGTTAGTTGCCTTCCAATCACTTTCGACTATTAAAAAGGGCACAAGCCACTCCAATTTCCAATCGAATCAGCCCTTTTCGAAGTTTCTACGACAACTTCTTCGATACGAAGTGCCCTGGTCTAAAGGAAAAAATAATAAATAATACATTACCCCAACATCGTTCTTATGTGCCCCTAGGGCATAACTTAAAACCCTTGCCCTGAGGGCTGTGGGAGACTGTTCTCCTCAAAAACATATTTTCTATCTGGAAATCAACTACGCTGAACAAAATGGCTATCTCAAAATTTTGATTGGATGTTTTTGGGGAAATGATGGGCGTGGAAATGTTGTTAGTTGCCTTGCAATTACTTTCGACTAGTAACAAGGGCACAAGCCACTCCAATTTCCAGTCGAATGAGCCCTTTTTGAAGTTCTCCAATAACTCCCTCGATACGAAGTGCCATGGTATGGAAGAAGAAAAAAAAATAATAATACATTGTGCCAACATCGTTCTTTACTTAGGCAGCGCGATTGCGCTGCCTATGATAGACAAGCAATGTAAATTCCGGTTCAATTTGTAAATCATAAGAATAGCGATATCAAATGTATTGACTACCGACGTTATTTATGAGTATAGCATCATTGAACATATCGAACTGCGATTTGCGTCAATAGTGAGGCAAGCAATGTAAATTCCGGTTTAACTTACAAATCATAAAAATAGCGATATCAAATGTATTGACTACCGATATGATTTATAGGAATAGCATCGTTGAACACATCGAGCACCAATGTACGCCAAATAGTGAGACAAGCAATGTAAATCTTAGTTTAACTTGTAAATCATAAGAAAAGTGGCGTCAAATATATTGAACGGCGATTTAAAAGATAATAGAATAGATGTCAAATATATTGAACATCGATGTAAATTATAAAAGAAGCGACATCGAATGTGGAATAGCGATTTAAGTCATAACAGAAGTGATACCAAATAAATAGCGATGTAAATTGTAATAATATAGATATCAAATATATCTAATATTGACGTAACCATAAGAGAAGCGATGTCGAATATATTAAATCACGATATAAATCTCAAGAATAGCGATGTCAAATATATTGGTCCCTTCTCTTGTCTGATGTGCGGGGGGTCTGAAGATTTAGAACACTTTATGTGTTATTGTGAAGAACTGAAGGTACTTAGAAGGGAAATTTTTGGGAGGTATGTCATGAATAGAAGGTGTTTAGAAAATAAAATAAGAAGTAGTTGCAAACTTTATATTAGAAATTTGGGAAATTTTGTGAGTGTGGGGATCAGACATAGGGAGGGTTTTTGTTTGGTGAAGTTTTTTTTCAAAAGTCTTTGAATATTTTATTATTTATTTATTAATCCACATAACGGTAAGCTAAAAAGCTTGTCGTACTAATACAATATTAAATAAAAAAACAAGTTTTTTAAACTGAAAGTAAGGAGCGACATTAAAACTTAAAACAAACAGAAATTATTCCGTATATGAAAGGGGCTGTCCCCTCCTCAACGCCTCGCTCTTTACGCTAAAGTTTTTTATTGTTTTAAAAAATAAAGTTGTGAGACAGAGTCAAACTTTAGCGTAAAGAGCGAGGCGTTGAGGAGGGGACAGCCCCTTTCATATACGGAATAATTTCTGTTCGTTTTAAGTTTTAATGTCGCTCCTTACTTTCAGTTTAAAAAACTTGTTTTTTTTATTTAATTTCTGATCGTTTTTTAGTTAATGCAGCTTTTATTTGCATAAAAATTTTACTTTTCTTTTGCTAAATGGATGTGTTTACAAATTAACTTACGTAACTAACTTCTATATTCGTATATTTTTCTTCTGGCAAAAAATACAAAGTTGCAGATTTTTGCAGATATGAGCTTGAAACCTATGTAATAGGGTTTTCTGATACGCTGAATTCTGACGATGTGATTTTCATTAAAATTCTTTCACTTGTAGGGATGTTTCCCCCCTCTTTAAAAAATCAAGTAAATTTTCTCAGGCCTGTAGCCTTTGATGAGTAATACTAAACTTAATAAAATTTATATATTTAGGATCAGCATTATAAACACATTTTTTTGATACATTTATTGACATCAAAATTCCGTTTTTAAAAGTTTCGATTACTATTGAGCCGTATCGCTTGTTTTTTTATTGTTTTTTTATTACGTATATGTTATTACGTATATGAAGGGGTTCTCCCTTTAGTCAATACCACGCTCTTTACGTTAAAAGTTAAAAAAAAATTTTGATTCACAAACCCCTGAATCACAAAGGCCGTTTAATTAGAATAGATAGCTCTTTTGAAAGCACTAAAAAAAACTGTAGCGTAAAGAGCGAGGTATTGACTTTGGGGAGAACCCCCTCACATACGTTATAATTTCTGTTCGTTTTAAGTTCTAATATTCCTTCTTACATTTCAGTTGAAAAAACTTGTTTTTTTTATTTAATTTCTGATCGTCTAATGATCGATTTAATTTCTAATGCTTGGAAATCCGGCACCCCCTTCATAGAAATGTCTCTTACCCCAAAGAAACATCCTCCACTGAAATATTCTCCAGAGTAACCCCCTCCTCTAGCCCCCCCCCCAGAAAAAATCCTTCCTGAAAATGGTTGTATACTTCCCAATAACCAATAAATAATGCTGGCAAGTCTGGCACCCCCTTCATGGCAATTTCCCTTCCCCCATGAAAACTTCCATCATGAACAGATCCTCCAACATAACCACCGACCCACCCTTCCCTCCCACTACCAGAAAAAAAAACCTCCTGAAAACTTCTGTATACTTCCCAATAACCAATACTATATGTTAACATTGGGTAAAGTTCATAACTTTTAGCCCTCCCTCTGGGAACTTCGGGGGATTAAGTCACTCTAAAAGACATATTTATCATATTTTCGACCATGCTGAACAAAATGGCTATCTCAAAATTTTGATCGGGTGACTTGGGGAAAAAAATAAGCGTGGGATTGGGCCTAGTTGCCCTCCATTTTTTTTGGTCACTTAAAAAGGGCACTAGAACTTTTAATTTCCGTTCCAATGAGCCCTCCCACGATATTCTAGGACCACTGGGTCGATACGATCACCCCTGGGAAAAAAAAACAAATAAACACGCATCCGTGATCTTTCTTCTGGCAAAAAATGTAAAATTCCACATTTTTGTAGATAGGAGCTTGAAAACTCTGCAGTAGGGTTCTCTAATACGCTGAATATGATGGTGTGATTTTTATTAAGGTTCTATAACTTTTAGGGGGTCTTTCCCCCTTTTTTTGAAAATCAGCCAAATTTTCTCAGGCGCGTAACTTTTGATGGGTAGCATTAAACTTGATGAAAGTTATATATTTGAAATCAGCATTGAAACCTGATTCTTTTGATATATCTATTGGTATCAAAAATCCGTTTTCTAGAGTTTCGGTTACCATTGAGCCTCTCCTTACTTACAGTTCGTTACCACGAACTGTTTGATATAATAAAATGAAAGGCAACACAAAGGTCTAAACTGAAAAGGCACTTGTGTAAAACTGGCTATCAACCATTATATTCTTAAACGATTCAACTGATCCGGCTTCAACAACTTCTGGCGGTAAATTATTCCAAGAGTCTGTGACCCTATTAACAAATGAATTGTGTCCGATTTTCCTGTGGGTTCTTGGTGGGTAAATTTTATAAGGATGCTGTCGTGTCAAGTGGTAGTGGCGCCTCTGATTATTTTGAATGTGTTTATGAGGTCGGTACGGCGACGTCGGAAATGCAGTGAAGGAAGTTGGAGCCTAGTTAGTCTTTGTGCGTAAGGAAGGTGTTTCAAATAAGGGATCATTTTTGTCGCCCGCCTCTGAATCTTTTCAACTCGGTGCTCGTCTGTTACATTCAGAGGAAACCAAACAGAAGTATTATATTCAACAACTGGCCGAACAAATGATTTATAAAGTAACATAAAATTCTTAAGATTAAACTTCCTGAAATTCCGTTTTAAAGTGAGGAGTTGGTAATTTGCATTTCTTACTACAGTCGAAACATGTCTATCAAATTTTAAATGTGTATCAAAGTAAACACCGAGGTCGCGTACAAATTCTTCTGACGGTATCTGTGAGCCAGATAGGGAGTATGCACGGCTGGGCTGATTTTTATTCCCGTAATGAAGCACTGCACATTTTGATGCATTTACAAACATCGAATTAGACTCGCACCATCGTGTTATTGAATCAAGATCTTCTTGAAGCATAGGCTCATCATCGGTAGTTAGTATTGGTCGGTAAATTTTAGCATCATCAGCAAACAACTTCACTGACGAATGACGAACACAAGATGGTAAATCATTGATGAAAATACAGAAGAGTATAGGGCCCAAGCAACTACCCTGGGGTACCCCACTCAGGACATCAATTGATTGAGATGCTGCTTCACCGACAACTAACTGTTGAGACCTACCAAGCAAATAATCAGCAATCCAATCAACAGTTCTTACACCAATATTATAGAGTCGACATTTTTCAACTAGTTGTGACATAGAAACTTTGTCAAAAGCTTTGGCGAAGTCTATGTAAATGCAATCAAACGGTATACCAAGATCAGCATAATGCTGAAAATCAACAATAGCTTCCAGAAATTGAGTGTTGCAAGACCTTCTCTTACGAAAACCATGCTGGGCAGGATTCCAAAGATTATTTTCATCAAAATAAGTTTGGATTCTTGCAACAATCAGCTTTTCCATAACCCGGCAAAATATAGATGTGATGGAGATCGGACGGTAATTTTTAAAATCTGATTTTATACCGGCTTTGTGTAGGGGTTTAACCATTGCTTTCTTCCAACCTGAGGGACAGGAACCTGTCGCCAAGGACTGATTGTACAGAAATGTAAGCGGTTGTGCAATTACATCAGCAATCTGTATTATCATAGTGTTAGGAAATCCATCTATATCTGGGGACTTAGATGTATCAAGCTTTTTAAGTATTTGATGAACCTCTTTTATGTTTTATAGTTTTGTTGTATTTGTATTATCCATTGCCCATGGGGCTTTTTTTGAAAAATATATCTATATATATATATATATCTATAACTAATAATGACGTAAATCAGATGTCGAGATACATTATAAGCAATATCAAATATTTCGAAAAGCAATGGAAATTATAAGATTAGCGACATCAAAAGCAATATTAATGCTAAGAGTAGTGATACTAAATATGTCAACCATAAATTTATATCACAAGAATAGCAATATTGAATGTATCGAATAACAATAAATACATTCTAAGACCACACTGGCTATACATGACAAATGAAACTCAGAGAGGAAAGAAAATAACAAAATGAAAAATAAAATAAATAAAAGGTGAAGAAACGATGATTTTGTCAGCCAGTGGCGAACAATGAAAGAGAAGAAATAAGCAAATATTTTGACAAGGACTCCGTGTAAATCGACAAGGCTGATTTACATAACAATGTAAATCAGCTGTCGAGATATAACGAAAGCAGTATTGAATAAATCGGAAAGTGGTATAAATCATAAGAATGGCCCTATCGAACGCATCAAATAGCGATTTAAATCACAAAATAGCAATGTCAAATATGTCGAATAGCAAGGAAAATCATAAGAAAGGCCTGTCCGATGTATAAAATAGCGATTTCAGTAATACGAATAGCAATATAGAATAGCGATGTAAATAACGAGGAACAAAAAGTTATTGCGTTTTCTCTAGATCCTTAACAGTATTAAAATAAGTGTATTTTAAATACCGATGTAGTTAGTGCTTATTATTTATCAAGTTCTTAAATATTTAGTAACTTTTTTTAGGGCTCTAAAGACTCGGATAGTCCAGAAAATTAGTGATTCGGCTATTCACTTCGCCAAATTTACTTTTGATTCTGATACATCAACGCCCTTAAAATTCAATTATTGAACTATCATATATTTATGTAACTAAGCCAAAAGATATAACAAAATACGAGACAGACCATCAAACTGGTGATTTTATGGGAGAAGGCCTAAAACACACTCTCCCTGTGTTTCCCCCAATAAGGGGTTTTCTCTAAGTAGCTTTTAAAAAGTCAAGCTCCTACTTCAGTACCACTTTAAAAAACCAAAAATTTCAGTCCAAAAAACCCAAAGTTTGCAGGACCCGTGTCCAGGAGGATTCCTTAGGGCTCAGGTCCAAATCTTAATAATGTGTACATCGATATTAATATACGTACTTTTAGATCACATGATGGCTGTAAGAAGATTTTCAATAGCAGGTTTCTTCCACTCCAAAATATTTCGAATCCTCCGCATAAAGAATACCTTATGTTTCTAGCTTATAGAAATAGGCGGCCGAGGATATGACTTGTTTAAATTCCCAACATGAATGGCCTTTTTCATGAGTAGAACAGCAAGTAAGTTACAGCTGGTAGTTCAAATTGATAAACAATGAAGGAATGATCGATCTTAAAATTTTAAATACATAAGTAGTAAAACTCGTATTGATATGGCAGTCATTTAAATTAAGAAGGAGTGGTTATCCAAAGAGTACTCACTTCCTTTCCTACTTACTAATTTCGACGAACTCTAAACTGGCCAGTAACATTATCGATCTTTATTATATTTTTGCAGCATCGTTTAGGATACACGGGTGAAAAGGTGGAACTTTATCAAAAAAAAAAAAGATAAAAAAAGAACAAAGCAAGAAAGGTTAAAGATTACAACAAAGATGAGCTGCTGCATCTTTGCTGCTGCAACCACATGGTCATCAACCTAATGACATAAATATGTTCATCAACCATAACCCAAAGAGATCCACCTTGTCTCCCCCTTCCTTTCAGTATTGGTTATGCCAAGAGAAGTCCGTATGATATTGACTTTTTGGAGGATGTAGCAGTCATTATCAATAATCACGAGCAACTTAGGTCTGCATTCAATTTACTCTTCTCCACATCTCAGAGAGCTGGGTGGCAAATCAACTGGAGAAAACCAAAGAGCATACCCGTAGATAAACCATACGGATGCTAACCTTGATTTTCAGATTAATTGCAATGCTGTCGGCGTGGCAAAGCACTTCCTATATTTTGGATCAATAATATCCTCAGACTAAACATTTGACAACAAAATCCCAGCCAAATAAGTACCCATCTTAGAAAAACATTTCTTCTGGGACGACTTCTGAGAGCAGTGATCCCCGAATCGCAAATTAATCGATATATAAGAGCTTAAATTTACAGTTCCACAGACTCAGGTAATATCCTGCACTCTTATTATATGGGGCCAATAACTAAGACACCCCTAGGAAGATTTGACGAGATTGATACGAATACATGCGTCAAGTTGAAGTCTACAAACTATCTGGCAAGATCTTCAACGCTGACATCCAGGTGACCTTCAAGCTGGCGAATGTCTCTACTCAAGTATTATCCCATTTCTCGTGGTAGTACGGCCACCTACTCCTCCTCGTTCCGAGTACCCCCATAAAGATCATTACTGATTTTAAGCCATGGAAATGGCTGGCAGTGTCTTTGAGGGAAGCCACGCATCAGATATAACATATCAGTACCTTCATTGTCGCAATATCAACCAAAATTAGACCCTATCCCAAGCCCCGAACAGGGCCACTTGGAGGACATCCATTGCACGGTCGACGCGCTGGCGACTATTCTGAGCAATAGTGTTAAGTCAAGTCATCATGTCAAGTTTTAGACTCTTGGTCAATTCTAAGGGTGTCTTCTAGGACACAAAGCTCTGAGGCCCAAGGCTTTAGTTCTTACAAAATACTTCAATAAATGCCATGCTAGTATTATTAGCCAGAAAGAAGTCAATAAACCCAATTTTGAGGTGACAAACGTTTAATCCTTAAATGGCAAGGTGAAAAAAATCCCACTAAATGCAGGGTAGGGTCTGTGGGAACCCACTTTTAAAACCTTCAAGAAAAATAATTTTTAAAATTAGTCATTATTTCACTTACAACATATTCATATATATCAGTTAAAAACAGTAAAACACAAAAGTCATTTTACTATTCGCATTTGGGGCATGGGAACTTGGCTTATTCCATACAAAAATTTTTTTTTGGCACGAACTGCAAGTATACTTGGATTTTATGTCCTTTCTCAAGGAGAAAACAATGAAACAACCTTTTCGGTCTTTGGAGCCTGAAGAAGACGCCTGAGGAACATTCTCAGCTGAATGAAATGTATGGTTATTGATCAGATTACAAACTGCTCGCAGGATCCTTTGGAGGATTTCTCTAATTCTTAGTTTCTAGTCAATTAGGTATCGTCCTAGTTCTATCAGCATTTTCCTTCGGATCAAGCTTTTCCTGGGGTGTTGCTAGCTCATAATGACATTGGTATTGACTCCAGCTATGCCTATGATGGCATGCCACACCTTCGTGGACCATCTTATCGTGCGGCGGCTAGTCGTGTAAGTAGACCACTTTTGGTCTAGAGAGTTCACTCTTTTTTTTTTTGTTGTGCGTCATGATGATCTCTGGTTTACTAGTCTCATATTCAATCCTTGGATTGACGATGCAAGAATGACTGCTTTTTTCTCTTTAGTGCATGCGATACCAGGTTCAGACACCAGGTCTCTAGATCCCAAGATGCATGATTTGGGTTCCCTTGTATAACTACTCAGGAAAGAGGGTTAGTTTCTCTTTTGATCTTTTTCACCGTGTCTGCGCTGGCCATTCCCGAGGGTCTAAGCTTAAGTGATTGACAAAGGTCACGTTCGTGTTGAAACTGAAGCTTTATGGATTTCAACAATTGACGTTTCCTTTCCAGTGTAGACAAAGACATTAGATAGATAAAATATTTTCGAGATCGCTAGGCACTGAACCTTGATTCCATACTTGTTCGGTTCAGAATATCTTTACTTCTTGAATTTTTACCGTCCTCTCCATGAAACTAGACTTTCATCAATCATCAACTAATCACCAAGTGAGTAATTCTCTTTGCACCTTGCGATGAAGAGGTCAATAACCTCTTTGATGGGAGCTAGAGGTCCACCTCTTTCGTAACGTGTGTGCCTATCATTGAACCGAAGACAGTTTTCCAGATACTGGAATCGCTTCAGGCTCATCATAGCATAGAAAATGTCCCACCCAGTTCCATTAGCTATAAAGGGACCTTCGCAGTCTTCACTGCCCGACTTGAATACCCTAGAGAGGCAAAGAAGACCTAAAAAGGCTCGCATCTCTAAGACGTTGACCGGTTTCAGGTACGTTTGCTAATCTACAATGCTAAAGTTAAAACGCAGGCGGTACTTTTCAGTCTTACGCAGGCGGTAAACGCAGGCGGTACTTTTCATTTACATATATTAATGTAAATGAATAAATAAATATTAAAACGAGAGAAACTTAAATTGAATATGCAAATCAAGTTTGATTGTTTATTTAATTTCTGTTCGTTTTGGGTTTCATTTATTTTTTTAATAGTAATTTCTGGTCGTTTTGAGTTTGAATTTTAACAGGTATTAGTCCACCCCTCCGTGAATAATTCACATTTGGAAAACCCATCCCTGAGAAATTCCTCCCCCTCAAAGAACATTTTCTTTTCCTGCTGATAATTCCCCCGCGCAAAATTCCACCCAGCAGAAGTTTATTTATTAATTTACATTAACATAAACACTAAATTTATTTATTAATTTACATTAATTTCTATTGTATGTTTGTTTGCATTGATTGTATATTTAATGATTGTTTGATTTTTATATGCCCCCAGGGCATAACTTACAACGCCTACCCCCGGGCCCTGGTGGGCCGTGTCGACACCGGGGTTTTTTGTTATCAGAACTTTGAACTATTTTAACAAAATGCCTATTTCAAAATTTTTATCTGATGCATTTAGGGCGTGGAAGAGGGGGGGCTAGTTGTCCTCCAATCTCTTTTGACTCTTAAAAAGTGAACAAGAACTTTCAATTTCCAATCAAATGAGCCCTCTTTAAAGTTTATACGAGAATAAAAAATAATGAGAAGGATTCGGAAAATCCTTAAATTACAACCCTTGCCCTGAGGGCTGTGGAGGAGTTGTCATCCTCAAAGACCTAATTTCCAGAACTTAAAACTAAAAAAGCCTAACTAAAGCCTTGAGGGTTGTGGGGGAGTGTCCTCCTCAAAAACATATTTTCTATTTGAAAATCAACTACGCTGAAAAAAATGGCTATCTCCAAAATTTGATTGGATGTGTTTGGGGGAATGATGGGCGTGGGGGGGGCTAGTTGCCCTCCAATCCCTTTCGACTATTAAAAAGAGCACTAGCCATTTTAATTTCCAATCGAATGAGCCTTTTTTGAAGTTTCTACGACAACGCCTTCTATAAAAACCTTATATGCCCCCAGGGCATAACTTAAAACCCTTGCCCTAAGGGTTGTGGGGGAGCGTCCTCCTCAAAAAGTATTTTCTCTCTAGAAATCAACTACGCTGAACAAAATGGCTATCTCAAAATTTTGATTGGATGTGTTTGGGGGAATGATAGGCGTGGGGTGGGGCTAAGTTGCCCTCCAATCACTTTTGACTATTAAAAAAGGCACTAGCCCTTTGAATGTCCAATTGAATGAGCCTTTTTTGAAGTTCCTACGACAACGTCTTCTATAAAAACCTTATATGCCCCCTGGGCATAACTTAAAAACCTTGCCGTAAGGGTTGTGGGGGATTCTCCTCCTCAAAAATATATTTTCTATCAGGAAATCAACTACGCTGAACAAAATGGCTATCTCAAAATTTTGATTGGATGTGCTTGGGGGAATGATGGGCGTGGAATGGGCTAGTTGCCCTCCAATAACTTTCGACTATTAAAAAGGGCACTAGCCCTTGGAATTTCTAATCGAATGAGCCTTTTTTGAAGTTCCTACGACAACGTCTTCTATAAAAACCTTATATGCCCCCTGGGCATAACTTAAAACCCTTGCCGTAATGGTTTTGGGGGATTCTCCTCCTCAAAAATATATTTTCTATCTGGAAATCAACTACGCTGAACAAAATGGCTATCTCAAAATTTTGATTGGATGTGTTTGGGGGAATTATGGGCATGGAGGGGGGGCTATTTGCCCTCCAATCATGTTCGACTATTAAAAAGGGCACTAGAACTCTCGATTTCCAATCGAATGAGCCCCCTTCGAAGTTTCTACGACGACCCCTTCCATATGAAGTGCCTCTGGGAAAATAAATAAATAAATAATAAAACATTGGAGCCGTATGGCCTTTACTATAGGCAACGCTACAGTGTTGCCTCTGATATTGATCTCATTTGTGCTCTATTGGATCGATAATTTTGGGTAATCTCCTTACTAAATATTTTTTATTGGACTTACTTAAAAAGAGAAAGAAATTTTACCGTCTTTATTTTAAATTTGCAAAGTATTTGATGGAACTGCCATCATGGCCAAGTATCTCTTTACTGCAGAAAAAGTATTGATTGGCAAACCCAGCTGGGGTTATTGACAAGCGTACTCGTTATTTCTCTACTGAATGTAAAGAGTATTCCCATCTTTGGTCATTTCTGTTTGTCTCTTGTTCGTCGTTGTCGGAGTATGTTTTTTTTCAGTAGTTTCTTTTTTGCTTTTCTTGATTTTTACTCTCTCTCTCTTTTCTGGGCCCTGCCCAATTTTTTATGACAGGTTATAAATAAAATGACGAAGGTGATGATTATTAATATAATCAAAATCAATCGTAGGCAGCACAATAGCGCTGCCTAAGTAAAGAACGATATCGGCACAATGTATTATTTGTTATTTTCCTTTTTTTTTTGTTTAGAGCCGGACACTTCGTATCGAAGGAGTTGTCATAGTAACTTCAAAAGGGGTTCATTTGATTGGAAACTGGAAAAGGCTTGTGCTCTTTTTAATAGTCGAAAGTGATTGAAAGGCAACTAACACCCCTTCCACGCCCACAATTTCCCCAAACACACACAATAAAAATTTTGAGATAGCCATTTTGTTCATTTCAAATAGAAGTTGTGTTTTGGAGGAGGACACTAGCTCCACAGCCCTTAGGGCAAGGGTTGTAAATAATGCACTGGGGGCATATAAGATTTTTATTGAAAGCGTTGTCATAGAAACTTCAAAAAAGTCTTTTTCATTTGGAAAAAAAGGGCTAGTGCCTTTTTCAATAGTCGAAAGTGATTTGAGGGCAACAATCACCCTCTCACGCCCACCTTTTCCCCAAATACATCCAATCAAAATTTTGAGATTGCCATTTTGTTCAACGTAGTTGAAAGTTCTGGAAACTAGGTCTTTGGGGATAATAACCCCATCAGAGCCCTCAGGAAAAGGGTTGTAAGTTATGCAACGAGGGCATTTAAGGTTTTCACAGAAAGTGTTGTCGTAGAAATTTCAAAATGGGCTCATTCGATTGGAAATTGAAATGGCCAGTGCCCTTTTTAATAATCGAAAGTGATTGGAAGGCAACTAACACCCCTTCCACGTCCACCATTTCCCCAAACACATCCAATCAATATTTTAAGATAGCCATTTTGCTCAATGTAGTTGAAAGTCTTGACAATTATATCTTTTAGCAGGAAACTCCCCCAATGGTCTTCAGGGCAAGGGTTATAAGTTATGCCCTGTTGGCAATATAAGGTTTTTATTGAAAGCTTTGTCGTAGAAACGTCTAAAAGGGCTCATTCGATTAGAAATTCAAAGGGTGAGTGCTCGTTTTAATAGTCTAAAGTGATTGGAGGGCAACTAACACCCCTCTCACGCCCACCTTCTCCCCAAACACATCCAATCAAAATTTTGGGATAGAAATTTTGTCCAACGTAATTGGAGGTTTTGGAAATTAGGTCTTTAAGGGTAACCCCCCCCCCAGCTCTCAGGGCAAGGGTTGTAAGTTATACCCTGGGGGCACACAAGGTTTTTATAGAAAGCACTGTCGTAGCAACTTCAAAAATGGCTTATTCGATTGGAAATTAAAATGGCTAGTGCCCTTTTTAATAGTCGAAAGTAATTGGAGGGCAACTAACCCCCCTCTCACACCCACCATTTCCCCAAATCCACTCCATAAAAATTTTTGAAATAGCCATCCCCCCCTCCCAAAAGCCCTCAGGGCAAGGGTGTAAGCTATGCCCTGAGGGGGGGGGGACAAATGAAGTTTTTATAGAGGAATTGTCGTAGAAATTTCAAAAAGGGCTGATTCGATTAGATCGAAAGGGCTAAAGCCCTTTTTAATAGTCAAAAGTGATTGAAGAACAAGTAAACCCCCTCTCACGCCCCCTATTTCTCCAAACACATCGAATCAAAATTTTGAGATATTCATTTTGTTCAACGTAGTTGAAAGCTCTGGAAATTAGATTTTTGACGATGACAGGCCCCCCACCCAAAAAAAAACACTCATGGCAAGGGTTGGAAATTATGCCCTGGGGGTATATAAGGTTTGTATAGATAGCGTTGTCGTAGACAATTCAAAAGGGGCTCATTTAATTGGAAATTGAAAGGGCTAGTGCTTTTTTTAATAGTCGAAAGTGAATGGAGAGCAACTAACCCCCCTCTAACGACCACCATTTCCCCAAACACATTCAATCAAAGTTTTGATATAGCCATTTTGTTCAACGTAGTTGAAAGTTCTGGAAATTATATACTTGAGGATAACAAACCCCCGAGAGCCCCCAGGGCTAAGGTTTTAAGTTATGTCCTGGGGGCATATAAAGTTTTTATAGATAGCGTTGTCGTAGACAATTCAAAAGAGGCTCGTTCAAATTGAAATTGAGAGGGCTAGTGCCCTTTTTAAGTCGAAAGTGATAGGAGGGTAACTAACCCCCCTGTCACGCTCATCATTTCCCCAAACACATCCATCAAAATTTTCAGATAGCCAGTTTTTTCAACGTAGTTGAAAGTTCGGGAAATTAGGTCTTTGAGGATGACACTCCTTCAGAGCCCTCAGAGCTAAGGTTGTAAGTTACGCCCTGGGGGTATATAAGGTTTTTATTGAAAACTTTGTCATAGAAACTTGAAAAAGGGTTCATTTGATTGGAAATTCAAAGGTCTAGTGCCCTTTTAAATTTTCGAAAATGATTGGAGGACAACTAACCCCGCTCTAACACCCACCGTTCCCCCAAACACATCCAGTCAAAATTTTGAGATAGCAATTTTTTTCAACGTATATTAAAGTTTTGGAAATTATGTCTTTGAACATTACAACCCCCCCCCCCCCACGGCCCTTAGGGTAAGGGCTGTAAGTTATGACCTGGGGGCATTTAAGGTTTTTATAGAAACTTCAAAAAGGGCTCATTTGATCGGAAATTGAAAGGGTTAGCACCCTATTTAATAGACGAAAATGATTGAAGGGCAACTAACGCCCCTCTTACACCCACTATTTCCCAAACACATTCAATTAAAATTTTTAGATGGCCATTTGGTTTAACGTAGTTTCAACTTCTGGAAACTGTGTCTTTAAGGATGGCAACACTTTCCCCCCACAACTCTCAGGGCAAGGGTTGTAAGTTATGCCCTGGGGGCATATAAGGTTTTTATTATTGAGAATTGAGAGGGATAGTGCCCGTATTAATAGTCAAAAGCGATTGGAAGGCGAGTGCTCCCCATACCCGTCGTTATGAAAACCCTCCACAGCCCTCAGGGCTAAGGTTGTAAGTTATACCCTGGGGGTATATAATGTCATATAAAAAGTTTTGTCGTAAAAACTTAAAAAAGGGCTCTTTTGGTTGGAAATTGAGAGGGTTATTGCCCTTTTTAATAGTCGACAGTAATCAGAAGGAGAATCCCCCCACGCCCAACATTTTCCCAAACATTTCCTATCAACATATTGATATGGCCATTTTGTTCAAGTTAGTTTAAAGATCTGGAAATTATGTCTTTGAGGATGACAATCCTCCCCCTATAGCCCCCATGACAAGGGTCGTAAGTTATGCCTCTGGGGCATTTAACGTTTTGTAAAAAAATTTGTCGTAGAAGCTTCAAAAAGTACTCATTTGATTGGAAATTGAGAGGAGTAGTGCCTTTTTTATTAGTCAAAAGTGATCAGAGGGCAAATGCTCCCCGCCTATCAATTCCTCAAACACTTCCAATCAAAATTTTGATATAGCCATTTTGTTAAGCTTATCAGAAAGGTCTGGTAATTATGTCTTTGAGGATAACAAATCCCCCCAGCCCTCAGGGCAAGGATTGTAAGTTTTGCCCTAGGTACCTATAGGGCCCATTTATAGAAAGTGTGGTCTTATAAACTTCGAAGGGGGCTCATTGGATTTGGTAATTAGACATTCTAGTGCCCTTTTTAGAGTCAAAGTGATCAGAGGGCAGCTACCCTCCCCTCCCCCCCTACACACAAGTTATATTGTCCCGAGATGCGTCTAATAGAAACTTTGAAATAGCCATTCTATTCAAAAAGTTGAAATATCATATAACAAGGCTTTTGTAGTTGAAACAAACCCCAGAGACCAGGAGCAAGGATTGTAAGTTATGCCCAGGGGTAATAAGGGTTTTTATGGAAGGGATGGTTGTTGAACTTCAGAAGAGGCTCAGTCTTTCTCCCTGAAACAGACTAAGTCAATATAAAACGGACAGAAATTAATCAAAAAAACTTTTTGAAAAAAATAAGTTTTTTCAAAGAAAAGTCAAGAACTCCATTAGACGAAAAATGAACAAAAATAAAATCAAATAATCTACCAAGCATAAAAATACCACAAATAAGTATTAATAAATAAAGGAAACCCAAAACAAACAGAAATTAAAATAAGTCAAACTCAAAACAAGTAGAAATTAATCTGAGTAGGGTTCTAAACCCTAAGCTTTCTAAAAGCCAGAATACAATTTGTACTCTACTGAAAAAAAATCTTTTAAATGTTTTCACTTTTATAACTTTAAGAAATCAAAAATTAATTAAGATTTTAAGGAATCAATATCAGCATTATGTATATTAAACTGACAATGCAAATTTTATCAGTAAATTCATTTGATTTTTTTCTGTAAAGTACAAGTTATAATCTGGCTTTTTGAAAGCATAGGGTTTAGAACTCTACGCAGATTAATTTCTGCTCGTTTTGAGTTTGACTTATTTTAAATTCTGTTTGTTTTGGGTTTCATTTATTTATTAATACTGATTTGTGGTAGTTGTATGCTTGGTAGATTATTTTAATTCTATTTTTGTTCATTTATTGTTTAATGGAGTTCTTCACTTTTTTTGAAAAACTTATTTTGTGCAAACAGTTTTTTTGTTTAATCAGTAAATAAATGAAACCCAAAGCAAACAGAAATTCAAATAAATAACAGAGGCAAACTCAAAACGAGCAGAAATTAATATGAGTAGGGTTCTAAAGCCTTATGCTTTCTGAAAGTCAGAATATTATTTGTACTTTACTGAAAAAATTCTTTTAAATGTTTGCTTTTTATAACTTCAAGAAATCTAAAATTAATTAAGATTTTAAGGAATGAATATCAGCATATGTAAATTAAACTGACAATGCACATCTTTTTAAGTAAATTTATTTGAATTTTTTTAAGTACAAAAATTTATTTGAATTTGAAGTACAAATTATATTCTGGCTTTCAGAAAGCATGGGTTTTAGAACCCTACTCATATTAATTTCTGCTCGTTTTGAGTTTTACTCTGTTATTTATTTTAATTTCTATTTGTTTTGGATTTCATTTATTTATTGATACTGATTTGTGGTAATTGTATGCTTGTTAGATTATTTGATTCGTTTTTTTTTTCATTTTTTGTATAATGGAGTTCTTTGTTTTTTTGAAAAACTTTCTTTGTGGAAAAAAATTAAAATTAATAATGTATAAAAAATGACAAAAACAAAAAACTACATTGATCTCATAACCTGAGCACAGGAGCAGTATTGACTTGACAATACAGCTTATACCTATTGGAGAAAAATTTATTAGCTTGTTTTGTTTTCTAGAATTTATTGTTCTATTCGGAAATAATGCATTTGCTAGGACCTTTAAAGTGTGATATTTCTGTGTGAAAAATGACAAAAAACAAAAATGACTTAGATCTCATACCCTGAAAAAGGAGAAAAATCCATTAGGCAATGCAGCTTACAACTTTTGGCGTAAAATATATGAGCTAGTTTTGACTTACTTGACCTAAGGCTCCTGCCACGTTGGGGGTGGCGTAGAGAGCGTCGCAACTCTGCTCCTCCAGGCTGACCGGTCTACTGCTATTAATGGGGTCTCTTCGACAGCAATGTTAGCTATCTCAAGGAATTTTTTGAGGCTATCCTTCCACCTTGTCTGAGGTCTGCCCCTCGGGCGAGACCAGCCATTAGCTTTAGCGTCAAAATCGTAGACTATTCGGGCTGGTGTGTGGCTGGTGAGTGGCTGGTGTTGTCGTCGGGGAGGTGAGTGCGAGCAACCTTGCGTTGCTTACAAAATCGTCCCATCGAAGTCCCTGAATCCGACGGAGCTGTTTCGTCTGGCAGACGTCTATCATGCTGAGGATTGTTGATTTGAGAGGCCAGGTTTCCGCCGTATAGAGGAGGACCGAGCCTACGGATGCATTATAAATTCGCATCTTCGTGCGCCTAGATATGTGCGGCATTCTCCAGAGATTACTGAGCCTTCAGAAGATAGACGAGGCTTTTGAAAATCGGCTGCACACCTCTTCCTCTATAGAGCCTTCATTAGACAGCACGGAGCCAAGATAAGTGAAGTTCTTTACAACTTCAACAGGAGCTCCGCAAACAGTTATGTTTTCAGGGGGCGAGACTGGGCTTGGGGGCTCAATTGCCATTATCTTCGTCTTAAGCCAGTTTATTTTCAGCCCCACTTTTGCTGCGTTTTGAGCTCGTTTTGTCTTTCTAGAATTTCTTTTTCTATTCGGAGACAGAGCAGTCTTCAAGACCTTCAGGTGTAATATTTCTTGAAGTGCCAAGTGTTATACAACATATTAAAAAGTGACAAAAAAAACGAAAAAATGGCATAGATCTTGTACCCTAAAAACAGGAAAAAATTCATTTGACAGTGCAGCTTAAAACTTTCAGCGGAAAATTTATTAGCTTTTTTTCTCTTTCTAGAATTTATTGTTCTATTCGGAGATAGAGCATTCTTCAAGACCTTCGGGTGTGATATTTCTGGAAGGAAGTTACTGTGATAGACTAATTATAACTGGATCTAAAACATCAAAGCCTGCTTCTGAGAAAATGGTAAGTCAGTTGCAATTATCGTCAAAATTATTACGGAAAGCTTTAAGCCCCTTAAAACTGTTATCATATAAACATGATGTCATCATATCATCATATGATGTCATCATCATGTCATTATATAAACATCATATAAACATCATATAAACATGGTTTCAAAAATAAGCAGGAAATAAACTACATATTTATAGTTGATATTCGCATCCTTAACCTTTGACTTCTTATCAAAGAAATTTGACAAAGATTCGAAGAAAAAACTGTAAAAACAAAAATTTAAGTATTCTTTTGGCATAAGTTAACTTACAAATTTACTGTACGAATTTTTGGTTGTTCATCAAACAGTTCGTAGGAACGAATTGTAATTAAGGAGTGATGCGGCTTAATAGTAACCGTAACTCTAAGAAACAGAGTATTAATAACAATAGATGTATCAAAAGAATCTAATTCTGATACTTATTCAAAATATGTAAAATTCATCAAATTTAATGGTACCCATCAAAAGCTACGAGCCTGAGAAAATTTGTTCAATTTTCGGAAAAGGGGGGAAACACTCCCAAAACATCAACTATTCTTAATGAAAGTCACTCCATCAGATTCAGCATACCAGAAAACCCTACTGTAGAGGTTCCAAGCTCCTATGTACAAAAAAGTAGAATTTTGCATTTTTTGCCAGAAGAAAGATCACAGATGCATGTTTATTTGTTTTTGTTGCTTTTTCCAGGGATAATCATATCGAATCAGTGATCGTAGAATATTGGGAGAAGATCTTTTGGTCGAAATCCAAAAGTTTTAGTGCCCTTTGTAAGTGACCAAAACTATTGGAGGCATCACCAAAGTCAACCGATCAAAATTTTGAGATAGCTATTTTTTCACCATAGTCAAAAAATCTAATAACAGTATCTTTAAGAATGACCTAACCCCCGGCAGTACCCGGGGGAAGGGTTGCAAGTTATGAACTTTGCCCATTGTTTACATGTAGTATTGGTTATTGGGAAGTACACAGACATTTTCAGGGCGGATTTTCCTGGCTAGGGAAGGGGGGTTACGTTGGAGGATCTTTTCTTTGAATAATTTTTTGTGGGGGAAGGGAATTTTCCATCGGGGGAGACAGATTTCCCAGCATTATTTAAAAAACGATCTCAAATTAAATACGAAAAACAAGTTTTTTAAACCTGATTGTAACGCGCAACATTAAAACTTAAAACGAACAGTAATTATTACGTATATTCGGGATGTTTCCCTCTCGTCAATACCTCGCTCTTAACGCTAAAGTTTTTTTCGGTACTTTTAAAAGAGCTATTTATTCTTATTAAACGGCCTTTGTAATTCAGAAGTCAATGTTAAAGAATTGGGAAAAAATTCGAAGTTTAGTGTAAAGAGCAAAGTGTTAACGAGGGAACGACCCCCTCGCATGCGTAATAATTTCTGTTCGTTTTAAGTTTGAATGTTGCTCCTTATTTCCAGCTTAAAAAAATTGTTTTTATTAGGGATATGAGCCACCATGATTTTTTAATGTCACATGTTTAGAGTCAAATAGACATTTGTGGTTGTGGGAACCACCGTTGAACTGAAAATTAAGGCACCTATAAAATACCATATATCGTTAAGATATCTTGGACAGAAAAAAGACATCATTTTAATGAAGTAATATTTTCTATAGAATTTATCTATTTTATTTTATTTTAAGCATCACAGAAAAATTTATTTAATTTATTAAATTTATTAAATTTAATTTATTTAAATTTGTTAAAAATTTAAATTTAAATTTAAATTTAATAAAAATATTAAATTTATTAAAATTAAAATAAATTTATTTTAAGCATAACAGTAAACTTTTTAGAAAAATGAATGAGTTTTTAGATGCTTTACAAATTCAAGGTGCAAGAATAGGTTTGAAAATTAATGTTAAGAAGACTAAGTCACTTAGTCTAGGAATAAGTGAAGGTGAAGAGGTTATGTTGGACAAAGAGAAGATTGATCAAGTCGACAACTTCACTTACCTAGGTAGTATTATTAGTAAAGATGGTGGGTGCAGTGAATAGGTTAAAAGTAGAGTAGCCAAGGTGTTTTTTCACAGTTAAAAAAAGTTTGGAAGAATAGGAAGATATATCTGCCCACAAAAATTCGAATATTGGAAGCTAAAGTGATGAGAGTGGTCAGGCATGGTTTTGAAGTGTGGGCACTCCAAAAAAATGGTGGAGGATTTGCTAGATGTTTTACAGAGAAAACAGGTACTGATTTTTTGGGGGTACCCGACTAAATGACCATATCTCAAACATTTAGCTCTACGAAAAAGTGGATCAATCCCGCTTTCTAGACATATAACGAGAGAAAGTATAAGATGGCTAGGACTCGTGACGCGAATATAAGATTACAAATTGCCCGAGAAACAAAACAGGTCGCTCCCGAAGGAGGCGCGAGAATGTTCCAAGGAAAGATTTAAGGAAAATAGGAACCTCTTCGGAGGGCACAAAGAGGGGGCTTTGAATAGATTGGGGTGCAGGAGAAGCGTTCGTACCTGTGTTGGCCTCAGGCGGCTTGGTGCTGCTGTGAATTGTTAGTAGTATTAGTAGTAGTATTACTTTGTATCAAATCTAAGGAAAAAGTTTAGACTTAGTCCTCATTTCAATTTATAATAGACTCCAGACAGTATGTTTTTATAGCGAGCTTGTGCTTTTTTATAGCTTGTGTTTATAGCTTGTTTTTGTAGCTTTTTTGTATAGCCTGTTTGTGTTTTTATAGCTTGTGTTTTTTTTCATACCATCAGCAAAGGGTTCTTAAGATTTTTGAAGGCGGCAAAACTGGTTGTTTAAGCCTGCTTCTCTGTTACCACCGTTCTTTTTAGATGCCTGGTGGCTGTTCACCTGTTCGGGTAATGAAATGAATTTTCTATATTATCTTGTATCTTTTCAGTTCATAAATCTAAAGACAGCATAGCTTTTCAAATATTTTGACAAAGGATAATAAAATGACAAATTGACCTCGGCCATGTTAACATCAAAAGAAAGATATTTTTCTAAATAAAAATAAACAGAAGACTTAGCACGATAGGGGTGGCACCTAGATCTGTAGATCCAGCAATAATAAAGTCATTCCCTTCTAAAAATCTTCTTATTTATCCATTTAGAATCATTTGTAATTTTCTTCACACTTTCCCACAGTCGGCTACTGAGTTACTAGATGTTCCCAAATGGGAAGATTTTCAATCGCAGTGTTTGTTGTTTAAATTCACCTTTTCTGTCAATGAAATCAGTTTCAGTTATATAATAAAAAATATTGAATAAAATGAACAAATGTAAGTTAAATATACTAGTAAATGGGAAATCAGTAAATGTGAAGGTGATGGTTATAGTCCGAACATCTCTTTATGCAGTTTTCCTTCCAAAGAACCCATCGTCCTTGCTTTTTGGTGGAAACCAGGCTGCAGAAAGTATATCTTGAGAAGTTCAATTTAAGAGACCAACCTGACGGAGAAAGGTGGGCTCTCAGGGGCAGATATTTCCTCGGGAGTGAGATAATAGTTTCCTTGGCGAATGCTGGAAAGAATTTGTCTCCTAGACCTATGGCCAACTACTGCAACATATAACTTAGAAACAAAATGAGGTTTATGAAAAGTGGAAAATACTATCTCCTGGCCCCACTTTCAGGAGCCAGAACGAAATATGTACAGCAGGTCAACACGACCCATGCGCCTGTTGTAACTTATGATCAGAATGGGCTGATGCCGTTTGATTCGCTTCTCTTTAGCAAGACTTTATAACTTTGTGAATATACTTTTACAAATCGGCTTCATTCTATTGAATTGTTACCAAACGGACATTTTGTTGTTTGTCTACTTGACCCCCAGCTTGTTACGATCAAATCACCGATCAAACGACGCCCCTGCAACACTTTTGAAGTGGTTTCTCACTTCAACGTTTCTGGGGACGATTTTCTCTTAGAGTACCACTGTCCTTCTAGGCTTTGTTTTTCAAGCTCAACGAAAGTTCATACATCGTATTGACAACTCAAGCTCCAAGAAAGCCCCTTTCAGCTTGGCAACCAGTCTCCCCACTGTCAAAACTGAAAGGATTTTCTTTTGAAACTGTTATACACTAAACTCTGTGGTCAAACCTGAATTTTTTGTCATGGGTAAATAATTTGAAGAATTAATTGCAAAGAATGAAAACGCTAACTCATCGAAGATTTCTGCGAAAAGACCAATTTCAGATTGATGTGAGATCAATGAGAGGTGAAGCTTAACCATCTCATCTACATACTGCTTCAAAATCTATATACTTCTCTAGCTCTCCGTTTCTGCCATTACTAAGGACCCATAGTATCACTGGGGCCTCTAAATCTTAATTTATGATCCAGTGCCCAGTGTTCCTTTGACGAACCCCGTCATTCCTTATACATCTTCTATTTAGAAGAATTTTTTCTATTTTTTCTCTTCTTCTTCTTCTTCTTCTCATCTTCATCTTCTTCTTCGTTGTCATCCCTTATCTTCTTCTTCTACATCTTCTATTTAGGTGAAGTCTGCTATACTTTTATTGAGTATATCTTATCAAACATTTCGTGGTAACAAACTGTAAGTAAAGAGCGACCCGGCTCAATGGTAACCGAAACTCTAGAAATCGGGATTTTGATACCAATAGATACATCAAAAGAATTAGATTTTAATGTTGATTTCAAGTATATAAGTTTCAACAACTTTAGTCCTACCCATCAAAAGTTACGTGCCTGAGAAAATTTGGCTGATTTCCGAAAAAAGGTGGAAAGACCCCCTAAAAGTTATAGAACCTTAATGAAAATCACACCATCATATTCAGCGTATCAGAGAACCCTACTGTAGAGGCTCCTATCTTCAAAAATGTGGAATTTTGCATTTTTTGCCAGAAGAAAGATCACGGGTGCGTGTTTGTTTGTTGTTTTTTTTTTGTTTTTTTTTTTTCGCTAGGGGTCATCGTATGGACCCAGTGGTCCTAGAATATCGTGGGAGGGCTCATTTGAACGGAAATTAAAAGTTCTAGTGCCCTTTTTAAGTGACCAAAAAATGGAGGGCAACTAAGCCCCCTCCCAAGCTTTTTTTCCCAAAGTCACCTGGTCAAAATTTTGAGTTCGTTTTTTAAATAACGGCAAAATCTTGCCATTATTTAAAAAAAGATCACAAATAAAAAAACTAGTTTTTTCAACTGAAAGTAAGGAGCAACATTAAACGTAAAACAAATAGAAATTATTACGCATAAGAGGGGGTTGCCCCCTCTTCAGCATCTCCCTCTTTGCGCTAAAGTTTAAATTTTGTCCCAATTCTTTAAAAACGATTCCCAAACCCAAGGGTCGTTTAATTACAACAATAAGCAACGTTTTTTTAAGTGCCAAAAAGCTGTAACTTGAAGAGCGAGGTGCTTAGGAGGGGGGCAACCACCTTCACATATGTAATAATTTCTTTTCGTTTTAAGTTTTAATGTGGCTCCTTACTTTCAGTTGAAAAAATTGTTTTATTTTCTTTATTTAATGAATATTAGAAGCAAACAATTTTCTAAAGGCAATAGATGTCAATTAAAGTTAAAATATTTAAAAATGAAAAAAAGTAAGTAGTTACAAAAAATACAGAAAGCAATAGCCTACTTACAAAAACTAAGATACAAACTCCCAGCATTAAGTTCTGTTGAGCAATGCCGAAGCGTTGGACGGATATTTTTTAACCATATCGACAGTTATGAACTTGGTTATCAAACACCAAAATCTTTAATGCCTTTAAACTCAGTGTTTATAAAAAGTAAGATTAAGAAAATCAAATAAAATTATTTGATTCAATATTTTTAATTTAATTTTGAATGCCAAAAGCCAGTATATTTGACACCTTTAAACTTCATAACTGTAAAAAATTAATTTTTTTTCAAAGTGGCATCTAAATAAATACTATCACTCCTGGAAAAAAAAATGATTATAAAGCACAAAAAACGTATCCGTTCAGGGGGAAAATACAGAAATATAGCATTCCGTCCAGGGGAAACGTTTCTGATTATTGTGGCTTCATACATCAGCTCATGGGTTCTCTTGCAATGCAATCAAAAGTTGACAGCATATTTTTACCGAAATCGCCCCTTATTAAGTCGTTTTCTTGTGTTTTCTATAATTATGCAAACTTTCTTGTGTTCTAATAACTACACTAATTACTAACAAGCAAATACATATATAAGATCACCATAAAAAGCTGATTCTTTGACTGAATGATATCAATTGTTAGGCTCTTATACTTTCGTTAGTGACAAGGATCGTTATTTAATTACCATTCATTACTATGAAGAATTTGTTTTTTTGTTGTTTTTTTTTTGCTCCAACCAAATCATATAGAAAAATTGTTTGTGCAAAGCTTGTTAGGGTCACTCAGTCACAAATTAGAAATTATATTTTTCCTTATTATTGGTCAAAATCTATTGGCAGGCAGCCATCAATGGGGCAACAAACATTTTTTCTATGGTATTTCCCTATTTTGCTTTTTTTCCTTTGGTTTCCTTATAATTACTATATAGTCCCAAATTTCCAGCTGGGGGCCAAGACCCCCCCCCCCCCTGCCCCCCTTACCGGTGCCCATCTCCTCGTTAAGCCAAAAATGAGTAGTAATAAATTCAAATGATTTTCCAAGCATAAAACTACCACAAATCACCATAAATACATGAATTGAACCCAAAACGAACAGAAATAACAATAAATAACCTATTCAAACTCAAAATAGCAACAATTAGCATGAGTAGGGCTGACAACCCCCGCACCTCCTCAAGACCCAGAAAGTAATTTGCACTTTACTGAAAACAAAATACATTATAAATGTTTTCACTTTTTTTGGCTTCAAAAAATAAAGAAGAAATAAGACTATAAGGAATAGATATCACAATATGTATATCAAACTGACAGTACACATTTTTTTTTTTTTTTTTTTTTTTTTTTTTTTTTTTTTTTTTTAAAGTAAATTACAAATTATTTTCTGGTCTGAAGAAGCCATGGGCGTTGTCAGCCATGCTCCTTTTACTTTTTTCTCGTTTTTAGTTTGACTAGACTATCTATTATAATTTCTGTTAGCTTTGGGTTTCATTTATTTGTTAATAGTAGTATCAATATACACAGTCCGAACCCTAAAAGAATATGCTCAAAAGTGTAATAGATATGAACCCTACAAGAAAACCCACGCCTGAGTCACTACAGTATCACATGGACATTGTAAAAAAAGCTGGCAAGGTATAAAGTGGCCAAGCATGTTTTGAAACTATAGTCAAGGCCTTATAAGATAATTAGACTGGTTTTTGTTATGTTTTTTTTTTATCGAAAACTAGAGATTGTCAAATTGCGTATTTAGGAATGATTTTGTAGGGAAAGCTGTCTATCACCCATGTGTTATCCACAGTTCCATTTCTTTGAAGTCTGTGCTATCAAGAGCGGTTTCTGATTTTTTTGGATAATTGCCTTTAGCCAACAATAGTTTGATATGAATGTGTCGGTAGATAGGATTTGCGAATTTGATCCTATTAAGGTGGAGAAAAAAAGGGTTTAGCATTTGCGAATACTTCGATGTGTACTGTATAACACACAAGTGGTGTTTGAACAGTGTTGTCAATTTAAAATAGAGTTTAACGTTATAGTCTACTAAAAGTTTGATGTAGATGGCAAGAAAAGAATTTTAATAACGGATAGCTTTAATTCTTCGATGTGTTCTGTATAATACACAAGTGGTGGAGGGATGAGAGCGGGGTGTCTTAGAGTACTTATAGTTTGATAGTGGAGGGGGGAGTTGCTAGCGAAAAAACCCGTGTGGATGAGTTGAAATAAAATTTTTAACGAGAAATGGGTGAAAAGTGTTTTTGGGGAGATGGGTTGATTGGCAGAAGGATGTATTAGCATAGTTATAGTGGAGGACGAGTTGCTAGCGAAAAACCCGTGTGGATGAGTTGAAATAAAATTTTTAACGAGAAATGGGTGAAAAGTGTTTTGGGGGGAGATGGGTTGATGGGGAGAAGGATGTATTAGCGTAGTTATAGTCGAAGGCGAGTTGCTAGCGAAAAACCCGTGTGGATGAGTGGAAATAAAAAATTTTAACAAGAAATGGCTGAAAAGTGTTTTTTTGGGGGGATGGGTTGATTGGCAGAAGGATGTATTAGCATAGTTATAGTGGAGGACGAGTTGCTAGCGAAAAACCCGTGTGGATGAGTTGAAATAAAATTTTTAACGAGAAATGGGTGAAAAGTGTTTTGGGGGGATGGGTTGATTGGGAGAAGGATGTATTAGCGTAGTTATAGTGGAGGGCGAGTTGCTAGCGAAAAACATGTGTGGATGAGTTGAAATAAAAATTTTTAACAAGAAATGGCTGAAAAGTGTTTTGGGGGAGATGGGTTGATTGGCAGAAGGATGATGTATTAGCGTAGTTACAGTGGGGGGGGGGCGAGTTGCTAGCGAAAAACCCGTGTGGATGAGTTGAAATAAAATTTTTAACGAGAAATGGCTGAAAAGTGTTTTGGGGGAGATGGGTTGATTGGCAGAAGGATGTATTAGCGTAGTTATAGTGGAGGGCGAGTTGCTAGCGAAAAACCCGTGTGGATGATTTGAAATGAAATTTTTAACGAGAAATGGTTGAAAAGTGTTTTGGGGGGAGATGGGTTGATTGGCAGAAGGATGTATTAGCGTAGTTATAGTGGAGATCGAGTTGCTAGCGAAAAACATGTGTGGATGAGTTGAAATAAAAATTTTTAACAAGAAATGGCTGAAAAGTGTTTTGGGGGAGATGGGTTGATTGGCAGAAGGATGTATTAGCGTAGTTATAGTGGAGGGCGAGTTGCTAACGAAAAACCCGTGTGGATGAGTTGAAATAAAAATTTTTAACAAGAAATGGCTGAAAAGTGCTTTGGGGGAGATGGGTTGATTGGCAGAAGGATGTATTAGCGTAGTTATAGTGGAGGGCGAGTTGCTAGCGAAAAACCCGTGTGGATGACTTGAAATAAAAAATTTTTAACAAGAAATCTCAGAAAAAATATTTTTGGTTCAAATGTGAAACTTAAGTCCAATTATGAATCGAAAAATAAACTATTTCTGTAAAATCTGAGCTAATAAGGGTTTTTGACCGTAAACTCTAGTTTTCTTTGTAAGAAAATTAAGGAAAATACAATTCTCTGTTGTTCAAATGTGAAACTTAAGTCCATTTTGGATCGAAAAATAAAACTATTTCCGTAAAATCTAAGCTAATAAGGGTTTTTGACCATAAACTCTAGTTTTTTTTTGTAAGAAACTTATGGAAAATACAATTCGTTGGCTCATAGGTGGAACTTAAGTCCGGTTATGGATCGAAAAATAAACTATTTCTATAAAATCTGAGCTAATAAGGGTTTTTGACCGTAAACTCTAGTTTTTTTTTGTAAGAAAATTATGGAAAATACAATTCTCTGGTTCAAATGTGAAACTTAAGTCTAGTTATGGATCGAAAAATAAACTATTTCTGTAAAATCTGAGCTAATAAGGGTTTTTGACCGTAAAACTCTAGTTTTTTTTTGTAAGAAGATTATGGAAAATACAATTCTCTCTTGTTCAAATGTGAAACTTAGGTCCATTTTGGATCAAAAAATAAAACTATTTCCATAAAATCTAAGCTAATAAGGGTTTTTCACCGTAAACTCTAGTTTTCTGTAAGAAAATTATGGAAAATACAATTCGTTGGGTCATAGGTGAAACTTAAGTCCAGTTATGGATTGCAAAAGAAAACTATTTCCGTAAAATCTGAGCTAATAAGGGTTTTTGACCGTAAA
The DNA here is from genome assembly GCA_027921565.1 of Artemia sinica. Classification (NCBI taxonomy): domain Eukaryota; kingdom Metazoa; phylum Arthropoda; class Branchiopoda; order Anostraca; family Artemiidae; genus Artemia; species Artemia sinica. Next base: position 51,749,696 of record CM051272.1, read on the forward strand.
CTCTAGTTTTTTTTGTAAGAAAATTATGGAAAATACAATTCTCTGGTTCAAATGTGAAACTTAAGTCCATTTTTGGATCGAAAAATAAAATTATTACCGTAAAATCTGAGCTAATAAGGGTTTTTGACCGTAAACTCTAGTTTCTTGTAAGAAAATTATGGAAAATACAGTTCTCTAGTTCAAATGTGAAACTTAAGTCCAGTTTTGGATACTCATAATGATGAGGACTGATGATTCTAATTCAATATTTTTTTCATAAAAACAAACTATTTTTTTTCCCTTCGAAATTATTCAACTTTATTTTTTTTTTATTTTTTTTTGTACGTATCTTAAAATGACAAAATATGCTTACGGCTCTAACAATTGTACTCTATGATTGCTCAGAGACGCGATGCGGCTTTCTCACTGGTACTCTATGGCCGGTTATCGACACTACCCAGTTTATTGCATGTATTAAATCAGTATTTTTTACGCAGTGGAACGATAAACAAATAATTCATATCTTTAAAAAAAGTGAAGATGGAGATGTATCTGAAGAGTATCTGAAGAGTATCTTTAAAAAAAGAAAAAATACTGATTTAATGAAGAGTATCTTTAAAAAAAGAAAAAATACTGATTTAATACATGCAATAAACTAGGTAGTGTCGATAACCGGCCATAGAGTACCAGTGGGAAAGCCGTATCATGTCTCTGAGCAATCATAGAGTACAGTTGTTAGAGTCGTAAGCATATTTTGTCATTTTAAGATACGTACAAAAAAAATAAAAAAAAATAAAGTTGAATAATTTCGAAGGGAAAAAAAATAGTTTGTTTTTATGAAAAAAAATATTGAATTAGAATCATCAGTCCTCATCGTTATGAGTATCCAAAACTGGACTTAAGTTTCACATTTGAACTAGAGAACTGTATTTTCCATAATTTTCTTACAAAAAAACTAGAGTTTACGGTCAAAAACCCTTATTAGCTTAGATTTTACGGAAATAGTTTTATTTTTCGATCCAAAATGGACTTAAGTTTCACATTTGAACCAGAGAATTGTATTTTCCATAATTTTCTTACAAAAAACTATAGTTTACGGTCAAAAACCCTTATTAGCTCAGATTTTACAGAAATAGTTTATTTTTCGATTCATAACTGGACTTAAATTTCACATTTGAACCAAAAATATTTTTTCTGAGATTTCTTGTTAAAAAATTTTTATTTCAAGTCATCCACACTGGTTTTTCGCTAGCAACTCGCCCTCCACTATAAATACGCTAATACATCCTTCTGCCAATCAACCCATCTCCCCAAAAACACTTTTCACCCATTTCTCGTTAAAAATTTTATTTCAACTCATCCACACTGGTTTTTCGCTAGCAAGTCGCCCTCCACTATAACTACGCTAATACATCCTTCTGCCAATCAACCCATCTCCCCAAAAACACTTTTCAGCCATTTCTCGTTAAAAATTTTATTTCAACTCATCCACACTGGTTTTTCGCTAGCAACTCGCCCTCCACTATAACTACGCTAATACATCCTTCTGCCAATCAACCCATCTTCCCCAAAAAACTTTTCAGCCATTTCTTGTTAAAAATTTTTATTTCAACTCATCCACACGGGTTTTTTCGCTAGCAACTCCACCCTCCACTATCGCACTATAAGTACTCTAAGACACCCCGCTCCCATCACTCCAACACTTGTGTATTATACAGAACACATCGAAGAAGTGAAGCTATCCGTTATTAAAATTCTTTTCTTGCCATCTATATCAAATTTTTAGTAGACTATAACGTTAAACTCTATTTTAAATTGACAACACTGTTAAAACACCACTTGTGTATTATACAGTACACATCGAAGTATTCGCAAATGCTAAACACTTTTTTTCTCCACCTTAATAGGATCAAATTCGCAAATCCTATCTACCGACACATTCATATCAAACTATTGTTGGCTAAAGGCAATTATCCAAAAAAATCAGAAACCGCTCTTGATAGCACAGACCTCAAAGAAATGGAATTGTGGATAACACATTGGTGATGGACAGCTTTCCCTACAAAATCATTCCTAAATACGCAATTTGACAATCTCTAGTTTTCGATTAAAAAAAAAAAACAATAACAAAAACCAGTCTAATTATCTTATAAAGCCTTGACTATAGTTTCAAAACATACTTGGCCACTTTATACCTTGCCAGCTTTTTTTACAATGTCCATGTGATACTGTAGTGCCTCAGGCGTGGGTTTTCTTGTAGTGTTCATATCTATTACACTTTTGAGCATATTCTTATAGGGTTCGGACTGTGTATATCGATACTACTCTTAATGATGATTTGTGGTAGTTTTACACTAGGAAGATAAAAAAAACAGACTCGTAGAAATTGACAACGCTTTTGTCCGTAAAAACTTAAACAATTTAGAATGTGTTGGTTCCAAGCCAACTATCTTTTCAAAGGACAGCCAAACCTTCTTAAACTTTTCTGGTGCCATATGTTTTAGCTTAATTTTGATGATTGTTTGCCTAAATTATTTTTCTTCTTCAATTTTTTTTTTAACTTGGCACCTACTACTACCAAAAATTGCATAAAATCATATGGAAGCCTTTTCAACACAAATGGATTTGTTTTTGTTCTGAGTTTTTAAGACACTTCTGGTGTGTAAATTCCTCTTTTTCCCGTTCCTTAGCACTTTTCAACGAAATTAAAAAAAAACTCAACTAAAAGTTTCAAATTTAGAAACCTTACTTTCCAGATCAGGGGAGGGTATTAGTAGAGATTACCCTAAAGGTCCTACTGGTACACCATATATGGGCATAGAGTCATTAGTGAGAATGATTGCGTAATCGGTCAATGACCTCTTTCTCCAGGTGTGTTTTTGGCATGCCCTCAGCGAATGTTGTTGTTGTTTTGAACAGAGTCATTAGGGAGAACACGTGGTTAATGGGGTCAATGTTGTTGTCGTTCGAAGCAAAGTTAATGACACTTCCTTCCTGTTCGAGGCAGATGTTATGATCCGGAAATAGTATTTGTTATTGTTATTCGAGCCAAATGTTATGAGGTTCCGAGAAACAGTTAATGACATTTCCTTCCTGTTCGAGGCAGATGTTATGATCCGAAAATAGTATTTGTTATTGTTTCCGAGCCAAATGTTATGAGGTTCCCGGAAACAGTTAATGACACTTCCTTCCTGTTCGAGACAGATGTTATGATCCGGAAATAGTATTTGTTATTGTTGTTCGAGCCAAATGTTATGAGTTCCCGGGAAACAGTTAATTAATGTCTGACAGATGACGTAAAGTTAATTAATGTCTTTGGATTTCGAACAGAAATGTTTCCGAGAAACATTTAGATCACACATGATGTCATGATTGTTTGAATTGTCTCCGGTGCGAAGTTTATTAATGTCTGGAGTTCTTCCAGAAGAATCGTTTCCGAGCAAATGTTTTGATCTTAGCGCGCGAAAAGGTTTCCAATAATTGAAATAAGCCAGCGCAGGGATGCCAAACAAAAGGAACACGCTGAATTACGTTTAGGGATTATTTGGGCGAAACTGTTTTAGACAGTTTATGGAACTATTTCGACGAAACAGTTAGAGACATTTTAAAAGATGATTTTTGAAGAGATTTTAGAAGAGAATTTAATGGTGAAACTCTGTGGTCGTTATAATACACAAGTTTCATTTGAACAGTGTTGTGAGGTCCTCTACCCCAACCCCAAAGGGTTCCGATCCTCCTACCCCAACCCCGAAGGAAGCGCTCGGTCCTCAAAGGTCCCCCAGGCACCCAAGGACCCCCAGACCCCAAAAAGGCCATACCCGAGCCCCCAAAGGCTCTCCCGGTCCCCAAAGGTCCCCCAGGCACCCAAGGACCCCCAGACCCCAAAAAGGCCATACCCGAGCCCCCAAAGGCCCCCCCACGGTCCCCAAAGGTCCACCAGACCCCCAAAGGCCCTCCACCAGTCCCCAAAGGCCCTCTCCCGGTCTCCAAAGGTCCCCCAGGCACCCAAGGACCCCCAGACCCCAAAAAGGCCATACCCGAGCCCCCAAAGGCTCTCCCGGTCCCCAAAGGTCCCCCAGGCACCCAAGGACCCCAGACCCCAAAAAGGCCATACCCGAGCCCCCAAAAGCCCTCCCCGGTCCCCAAAGGTCCACCAGACCCCCAAAGGCCCTCCACCAGTCCCCAAAGGCCCTCTCCCGGTCCCCAAAGGTCCCCCAGGCACCTAAGGACCCCCAGACCCCAAAAAGGCCATACCCGAGCCCCCAAAGGCTCTCCTTCGGTCCCCAAAGGTCCACCGGGCTCCCAAAGGACCAATCGGCCCTCAAGTGCCGCCCAGACCCCTAAACACCCTCTCCAGGCTCCCAAAGGCCCTCCCCAGACCCCAAAAGCCCTACCCGAGCCCCCAAAGGCCCTCCCCTGGTCCCCAAAGGTCCCCCCGGGCTCCCAAGGGACCAGTCGGCCCTCAAGTGCCGCCCAGACCCCTAGACACCCTCCCCAGGCTTCCAAAGGCCCTCCTTCGGTCCCCAAAGGTTCACCGGGCTCCCAAAGGACCAATCGGCCCTCAAGTGCCACCCAGACCCCTAAACACCCTCCCCAGGCTCCCAAAGGCCCTCCCCCTGTCCCCAAAGGCCCTCACCGGGCTCCCAGGGCTCCCAAAGGACCAATCGGCACTCAAGGGCCCCCCCAGACCCCAAAGGCCCTTCCCGGGCCCCCAAAGGCCCTCCCCCGGTCCTCAAAGGTCCCCCGGACCCCCAAAGGTCCTCCCCCGGTCCCCAAGGGTCCCCCGGACCCCCAAAGGCCCTCCCCCGGTCCACAAAGGTCCCCCGGGCTCCCAAAAGACCAATCAATCCTCAAGGGCCCCCGGATCCCCAAACGCCCTCCCTGGGCCCCCAAAGGTCCTCCCCCGGTCCCCATACATGCACACAAAAACTTAGACACACACAAAAACTTACACACACACACACACAAAAACTTACACACACACGCCAAAACTTACACACACACAAAAACTCACACACACACACACCCGCACAAACTTACATATGCACACGAAAACTTACATACACACAAAAACTTACACCCACACGCAAAAACTTACATGCACACAAAAACTTACATGCACACAAAAACTTACACACACACAAAAACTTACACACACACACACACACACAAAAACTTACACACACACACACACACACAAAAACTTACACACACGCACAAAAACTTACACACACACACAAAAACTTACACACACACACGAAAACTTACACACACACACAAAAACTTACACACACATGCCAAAACTTACACACACACAAAAACTCACACCCGCACACACACACGCCAAAACTTACACACACAAAAACTTACACCCACACGCAAAAACTTACATGCACACAAAAACTTACATGCACACAAAAACTTACACACACACAAAAACTTACACACACACACACACACAAACTTACACACACAAAAACTTACACACACACACACACAAACACACACAAACTTACACACACACACACAAAAAACTTACACCCACACACAAAGGCTTAGACACACAAAAACTTACACGCACACACAAAAACTTACACCCACACGCAAAAACTTACATGCACACAAAAACTTACATGCACACAAAAACTTACACACACGCACAAAAACTTACACACACACACAACAAACTTACACCCACAAAAAGCTTACACACACAAAAACTTACACACACACACACAAAAACTTACACCCACATGCAAAAACTTACATGCACACAAAAACTTACATGCACACAAAAACTTACACACACACACACACACGCACAAAAACTTACACTCACACACACAAAAACTTAAACACACACACGAAAACTTACACACACATAAAAACTTACACACACACTCACAAAAAAACTTACACACACACACAAAACTTACACCCACACGCAAAAACTTACATGGACACAAAAACTTACATACACACAAAAACTTACACACACACAAAAACTTACCCACGCACACACAAAAACTTACACACACGCACAAAAACTTACACACTCACACACAAACACACACAAAAACTTACGCACACACGCGAAAACTTACACACACACATGAAAACTTACACACACACGGCAAAACTTACACACACACAAAAACTCACACACACACACACACTCAAACTTACATATGCACACGAAAACTTACATACACACAAAAACTTACACCCACTCGCAAAAACATACATGCACACAAAAACTTACATGCACACAAAAACACACACACACACAAAAACTTACACACACACACACACACACACACACACACACAAAAACTTACACACACACACACAAAAACTTACACACACGCACAAAAACTTACACACACACGCAAAAACTTACACACACACACGAAAACTTACACACACACACAAAAACTTACACACACATGCCAAAACTTACACACACACACAAAAACTCACACCCGCACACACACACGCCAAAACTTACACACACAAAAACTTACACCCACACGCAAAAACTTACATGCACACAAAAACTTACACGCACACAAAAACTTACACACACACACAAAAACTTACACACACACACACAAAAACTTACACACACAAAAACTTACACACACACACACACACAAACACACAAACTTACACACACACACACAAACTTACACCCACACACAAAGGCTTAGACAAACAAAAACTTACACGCACACACAAAAACTTACACCCACACGCAAAAACTTACATGCACACAAAAACTTACATGCACACAAAAACTTACACACACGCACAAAAACTTACACACACACACAAAAACTTACACACACACACACACACACACAAAAACTTACACACACACAAAAACTTACACACACAAAAACTTACACATGCACACGAAAACTTACATGCACACAAAAACCTACACACACACACACACGAAAACTTACACACACACACGTCAAAACTTACACACACAAAAGCTTAGACACACACACGCCAAAACTTACATGCACACAAAAACTTACACACACACACACACACACACACAAACTTACACACACACACACACACAAAAAACTTACACACACAAAAACTTACACACGCACACACAAACACACACAAACTTACACACACACACAAAAAACTTACACCCACACACAAAAGCTTAGACACACAAAAACTTACACGCACACACAAAAACTTACACCCACACGCAAAAACTTACATGCACACAAAAACTTACATGCACACAAAAACTTACACACACGCACAAAAACTTACACACACACACACAAAACTTACACACACACACAAAAACTTACACACACACAAAAACTTACACACACACACACACAAAAAAAAACTTACACATGCACACGAAAACTTACATGCACACAAAAACTTACACACACACACACACGAAAACTTACACACACACACGCCAAAACTTACACACACACAAAAGCTTAGACACACAAAAATTACACACACACACACAAAAACTTACACACACAAAAATTACACACACACACACAAAAACTTACACACACATACACAAAAACTTACACCCACACGCAAAAACTTACATGCACACAAAAACTTACATGCACACAAGAACTTACACACACACTAAAACTTACACACACGCACAAAAACTTACACACACGCAAAAACTTACACACACACACGAAAACTTATGCACACACACACACACACACACACACACACACACACACACACACACACACAAAAAAAAACTTACACATGCACACGAAAACTTACATGCACATAAAAACTTACATGCACACAATAACTTACACACACGCACAAAATCTTACACACACACACAAAAACTTACACACACACATGAAAACTTACACACACACACGAAAACTTACACACACACACACAAAAACTTACACACACACATGAAAACTTACACACACACACGAAAACTTACACACACACACGAAAACTTACACACACACACGCCAAAACTTACACACACACAAAAACTTACACACACACACACACAAAAAAAAAACTTACACATGCACACGAAAACTTACATGCACACAAAAACTTACACGCACACACACACACACACACACACAAAACTCACACACACACACACACGAAAACTTACACACACACACACCAAAACTTACACACACACACAAAAACTTACACACACACACACAAAAAAACTTACACATGCACACGAAAACTTACATGCACACAAAAACTTACACACACACACACACACACACGAAAACTTACACACACACACACACACACACACATACACAAAACTTACACATGAACACAACAAAAATTCACACACACACACACACACAAAAACTTACAAACACACATGCACACACAAAACTTACACACACACACGCACGAAAACTCACACACACACGCCAAAACTTACACACACAAAAACTTACACACATACACACACACACACACAAAAAAACTTACACACACACACACAAACACACACAAACTTACAAACACACACAAAAACTTACACCCACACACAAAAGCTTAGACACACAAAAACTTACATACACACACAAAAACTTACACCCACACGCAAAAACTTACATGCACACAAAAACTTACATGCACACAAAAACTTACACACAAACACAAAAACTTACACACACGCACAAAAACTTACACACACACACAAAAAATTACACACACACAAAAACTTACACACACACACACACACACAAAAACTTACACATGCACACGGAAACTTACATGCACACAAAAACTTACACACACACAAACACACACATGAAAACTTACACACACACACGTCAAAACTTACACACACAAAAGCTTAGACACACAAAAACTTACACACACACACACAAAAACTTACACCCACACGCAAAAACTTACATGCACACAAAAACTTACATGCACACAAAAACTTACACACACAAAAACTTGCACACACGCACAAAAACTTACACACACACACACAAAAACTTACACACACACACACACGAAAACTTACGCACACACACGAAAACTTACACACACACACACGCCAAAACTTACACACACACAAAAACTTACACACTTACCATATCACAGTTACATTGTCTTAATTTTTCAAATTTCATTTTGAATTTCTGTCGTGAAATGTAAGAGTTGGAATATTTCAGTAGTGACTTGTTGTGCTTTACCTTCTCACAGTTACATTCACTTGATTTTTCGAAGTTCATTTTGAATTTCTGTCATGAAATGCAAGAGTTGGAAAATTGGGGTCTTAGTCCACCAGCCCGAATGGAGGAATTCCACTAGCTCAGTATTGGGGTCCCTCTCCACCAGCCTGAACGGTGGAAATTCACTAGCTCAGAATTGGGGTCCTACTCCAACCAGCCTGAATGGTGGAAATCCACTAGCTTGATATTGGGGTCTCAGTCCACCAGCCTGAATGGTGGAAATTCACTAGCTCAGAATTAGGGTCTTAGTCCACCAGCCTGAATGGTGGAAATCCACTAGCTCAATATTGGGGTCTCAGTCTACCAGTCTGAATGGTGGAAATTCACTGTTTAAGTTAGGTTAGGTTAACTTATCATGAGCGCTCATGATAAGTTAACCTAACCTTTTCCGTCGAGTATGGTTAGGTTAGGCTAGATTAAGTTAGGTTAGGTTAAGTTAGGTTAGGTTAGCCCATGTACGCTTCACTTAGGTTAGCTTAGGTTAGGTGAGAGACAGGCAAAAAGTTAGGTGTATGATTAGGTTAGGTTAGGTTAGATTAAATTAGGTTAGGTTAAGTTAGGTTAGGCAAGGTTAGCCTACGTACGCGCGTGAACGTAGGCTAACCTAGTCTAACCTAACTTAACCTAACCTAATTTAATCTAACCTAACCTAACCTAATCATACACCTAACTTTTTGCCTGTCTCTCACCTAACCTAAGCTAACCTAAGTGAAGCGTATATGGGCTAACCTAACCTAACTTAACCTAACCTAACTTAATCTAGCCTAACCTAACCATACTCGACGGAAAAGGTTAGGTTAACTTATCATGAGCGCTCATGATAAGTTAACCTAACCTAACTTAAACAGTGAATTTCCACCATTCAGACTGGTAGACTGAGACCCCAATATTGAGCTAGTGGATTTCCACCATTCAGGCTGGTGGACTAAGACCCTAATTCTGAGCTAGTGAATTTCCACCATTCAGGCTGGTGGCCCTCCCCCGGTCCTCAAAGGTCCCCCGGACCCCCAAAGGTCCTCCCCCGGTCCCCAAGGGTCCCCCGGACCCCCAAAGGCCCTCCCCCGGTCCACAAAGGTCCCCCGGGCTCCCAAAAGACCACTCAATCCTCAAGGGCCCCCGGATCCCCAAACGCCCTCCCTGGGCCCCCAAAGGTCCTCCCCCGGTCCCCATACATGCACACAAAAACTTAGACACACACAAAAACTTACACACACACACAAAAACTTACACACACACACACACAAAAACTTACACACACACGCCAAAACTTACACACACACAAAAACTCACACACACACACACCCGCACAAACTTACATATGCACACGAAAACTTACATACACACAAAAACTTACACCCACACGCAAAAACTTACATGCACACAAAAACTTACATGCACACAAAAACTTACACACACACACAAAAACTTACACACACACACACACACACAAAAACTTACACACACACACACACACAAAAACTTACACACACGCACAAAAACTTACACACACACACAAAAACTTACACACACACACGAAAACTTACACACACACACAAAAACTTACACACACATGCCAAAACTTACACACACACAAAAACTCACACCCGCACACACACACGCCAAAACTTACACACACAAAAACTTACACCCACACGCAAAAACTTACATGCACACAAAAACTTACATGCACACAAAAACTTACACACACACAAAAACTTAAACACACACACACACAAAAACTTACACACACAAAAACTTACACACACACACACAAACACACACAAACTTACACACACACACACAAAAAAAACTTACACCCACACACAAAGGCTTAGACACACAAAAACTTACACGCACACACAAAAACTTACACCCACACGCAAAAACTTACATGCACACAAAAACTTACATGCACACAAAAACTTACACACACGCACAAAAACTTACACACACACACAACAAACTTACACCCACAAAAAGCTTACACACACAAAAACTTACACACACACACAAAAACTTACACCCACATGCAAAAACTTACATGCACACAAAAACTTACATGCACACAAAAACTTACACACACACACACACACGCACAAAAACTTACACTCACACACACAAAAACTTAAACACACACACGAAAACTTACACACACATAAAAACTTACACACACACTCACAAAAAAACTTACACACACACACAAAACTTACACCCACACGCAAAAACTTACATGGACACAAAAACTTACATACACACAAAAACTTACACACACACAAAAACTTACCCACGCACACACAAAAACTTACACACACGCACAAAAACTTACACACTCACACACAAACACACACAAAAACTTACGCACACACGCGAAAACTTACACACACACATGAAAACTTACACACACACGGCAAAACTTACACACACACAAAAACTCACACACACACACACACTCAAACTTACATATGCACACGAAAACTTACATACACACAAAAACTTACACCCACACGAAAAAATATACATGCACACAAAAACTTACATGCACACAAAAACTTACACACACACAAAAACTTACACACACACACACACACACACACACAAAAACTCACACACACACACACACAAAAACTTACACACACGCACAAAAACTTACACACACACGCAAAAACTTACACACACACACGAAAACTTACACACACACACACAAAAACTTACACACACATGCCAAAACTTACACACACACACAAAAACTCACACCCGCACACACACACGCCAAAACTTACACACACAAAAACTTACACCCACACGCAAAAACTTACATGCACACAAAAACTTACACGCACACAAAAACTTACACACACACACACACAAACTTACACACACACACACAAACTTACACCCACACACAAAGGCTTAGACAAACAAAAACTTACACGCACACACAAAAACTTACACCCACACGCAAAAACTTACATGCACACAAAAACTTACATGCACACAAAAACTTACACACACGCACAAAAACTTACACACACACACAAAAACTTACACACACACACACACACACACAAAAACTTACACACACACAAAAACTTACACACACAAAAACTTACACATGCACACGAAAACTTACATGCACACAAAAACCTACACACACACACACACGAAAACTTACACACACACACGTCAAAACTTACACACACAAAAGCTTAGACACACACACGCCAAAACTTACATGCACACAAAAACTTACACACACACACACACACACACACAAACTTACACACACACACACACACAAAAAACTTACACACACAAAAACTTACACACGCACACACAAACACACACAAACTTACACACACACACAAAAAACTTACACCCACACACAAAAGCTTAGACACACAAAAACTTACACGCACACACAAAAACTTACACCCTCACGCAAAAACTTACATGCACACAAAAACTTACATGCACACAAAAACTTACACACACGCACAAAAACTTACACACACACACACAAAACTTACACACACACACAAAAACTTACACACACACAAAAACTTACACACACACACACACAAAAAAAAACTTACACATGCACACGAAAACTTACATGCACACAAAAACTTACACACACACACACACGAAAACTTACACACACACACGCCAAAACTTACACACACACAAAAGCTTAGACACACAAAAATTACACACACACACACAAAAACTTACACACACAAAAATTACACACACACACACAAAAACTTACACACACATACACAAAAACTTACACCCACACGCAAAAACTTACATGCACACAAAAACTTACATGCACACAAGAACTTACACACACACTAAAACTTACACACACGCACAAAAACTTACACACACGCAAAAACTTACACACACACACGAAAACTTATGCACACACACACACACACACACACACACACACACACACACACACACACAAAAAAAAACTTACACATGCACACGAAAACTTACATGCACATAAAAACTTACATGCACACAATAACTTACACACACGCACAAAATCTTACACACACACACAAAAACTTACACACACACATGAAAACTTACACACACACACGAAAACTTACACACACACACACAAAAACTTACACACACACATGAAAACTTACACACACACACGAAAACTTACACACACACACGAAAACTTACACACACACACGCCAAAACTTACACACACACAAAAACTTACACACACACACACACAAAAAAAAAACTTACACATGCACACGAAAACTTACATGCACACAAAAACTTACACGCACACACACACACACACACACACAAAACTCACACACACACACACACGAAAACTTACACACACACACACAAAAACTTACACACACACACAAAAACTTACACACACACACACAAAAAAACTTACACATGCACACGAAAACTTACATGCACACAAAAACTTACACACACACACACACACACACGAAAACTTACACACACACACACACACACACATACACAAACTTACACATGAACACAACAAAAATTCACACACACACACACACAAAAACTTACAAACACACATGCACACACAAAACTTACACACACACACGCACGAAAACTCACACACACACGCCAAAACTTACACACACAAAAACTTACACACATACACACACACACACACAAAAAAACTTACACACACACACACAAACACACACAAACTTACAAACACACACAAAAACTTACACCCACACACAAAAGCTTAGACACACAAAAACTTACATACACACACAAAAACTTACACCCACACGCAAAAACTTACATGCACACAAAAACTTACATGCACACAAAAACTTACACACAAACACAAAAACTTACACACACGCACAAAAACTTACACACACACACAAAAAATTACACACACACAAAAACTTACACACACACACACACACAAAAACTTACACATGCACACGGAAACTTACATGCACACAAAAACTTACACACACACAAACACACACATGAAAACTTACACACACACACGTCAAAACTTACACACACAAAAGCTTAGACACACAAAAACTTACACACACACACACAAAAACTTACACCCACACGCAAAAACTTACATGCACACAAAAACTTACATGCACACAAAAACTTACACACACAAAAACTTGCACACACGCACAAAAACTTACACACACACACACACAAAAACTTACACACACACACACACGAAAACTTACGCACACACACGAAAACTTACACACACACACACGCCAAAACTTACACACACACAAAAACTTACACACTTACCATATCACAGTTACATTGTCTTAATTTTTCAAATTTCATTTTGAATTTCTGTCGTGAAATGTAAGAGTTGGAATATTTCAGTAGTGACTTGTTGTGCTTTACCTTCTCACAGTTACATTCACTTGATTTTTCGAAGTTCATTTTGAATTTCTGTCATGAAATGCAAGAGTTGGAAAATTGGGGTCTTAGTCCACCAGCCCGAATGGAGGAATTCCACTAGCTCAGTATTGGGGTCCCTCTCCACCAGCCTGAACGGTGGAAATTCACTAGCTCAGAATTGGGGTCCTACTCCAACCAGCCTGAATGGTGGAAATCCACTAGCTTGATATTGGGGTCTCAGTCCACCAGCCTGAATGGTGGAAATTCACTAGCTCAGAATTAGGGTCTTAGTCCACCAGCCTGAATGGTGGAAATCCACTAGCTCAATATTGGGGTCTCAGTCTACCAGTCTGAATGGTGGAAATTCACTGTTTAAGTTAGGTTAGGTTAACTTATCATGAGCGCTCATGATAAGTTAACCTAACCTTTTCCGTCGAGTATGGTTAGGTTAGGCTAGATTAAGTTAGGTTAGGTTAAGTTAGGTTAGGTTAGCCCATGTACGCTTCACTTAGGTTAGCTTAGGTTAGGTGAGAGACAGGCAAAAAGTTAGGTGTATGATTAGGTTAGGTTAGGTTAGATTAAATTAGGTTAGGTTAAGTTAGGTTAGGCAAGGTTAGCCTACGTACGCGCGTGAACGTAGGCTAACCTAGTCTAACCTAACTTAACCTAACCTAATTTAATCTAACCTAACCTAACCTAATCATACACCTAACTTTTTGCCTGTCTCTCACCTAACCTAAGCTAACCTAAGTGAAGCGTATATGGGCTAACCTAACCTAACTTAACCTAACCTAACTTAATCTAGCCTAACCTAACCATACTCGACGGAAAAGGTTAGGTTAACTTATCATGAGCGCTCATGATAAGTTAACCTAACCTAACTTAAACAGTGAATTTCCACCATTCAGACTGGTAGACTGAGACCCCAATATTGAGCTAGTGGATTTCCACCATTCAGGCTGGTGGACTAAGACCCTAATTCTGAGCTAGTGAATTTCCACCATTCAGGCTGGTGGACTGAGACCCCAATATCAAGCTAGTGGATTTCCACCATTCAGGCTGGTTGGAGTAGGACCCCAATTCTGAGCTAGTGAATTTCCACCGTTCAGGCTGGTGGAGAGGGACCCCAATACTGAGCTAGTGGAATTCCACCATTCGGGCTGGTGGACTAAGACCCCAATTTTCCAACTCTTGCATTTCATGACAGAAATTCAAAATGAACTTCGAAAATCAAGTGAATGTAACTGTGAGAAGGTAAAGCACAACAAGTCACTACTGAAATATTCCAACTCTTACATTTCACGACAGAAATTCAAAATGAAATTTGAAAAATTAAGACAATGTAACTGTGATATGGTAAGTGTGTAAGTTTTTGTGTGTGTGTAAGTTTTGGCGTGTGTGTGAGTGTAAGTTTTCGTGTGTGTGCGTAAGTTTTCGTGTGTGTGTGTGTGTAAGTTTGTGTGTGTGTGTGTGTAAGTTTTTGTGCGTGTGTGCAAGTTTTTGTGTGTGTAAGTTTTTGTGTGCATGTAAGTTTTTGTGTGCATGTAAGTTTTTGCGTGTGGGTGTAAGTTTTTGTGTGTGTGTGTGTAAGTTTTTGTGTGTCTAAGCTTTTGTGTGTGTAAGTTTTGACGTGTGTGTGTGTGTAAGTTTTCATGTGTGTGTGTGTGTGTGTGTGTAAGTTTTTGTGTGCATGTAAGTTTCCGTGTGCATGTGTAAGTTTTTGTGTGTGTGTGTGTGTGTGTGTAAGTTTTTGTGTGTGTGTAAGTTTTTGTGTGTGTGTGTAAGTTTTTGTGCGTGTGTGTAAGTTTTTGTGTTTGTGTGTAAGTTTTTGTGTGCATGTAAGTTTTTGTGTGCATGTAAGTTTTTGCGTGTGGGTGTAAGTTCTTGTGTGTGTATGTAAGTTTTTGTGTGTCTAAGCTTTTGTGTGTGGGTGTAAGTTTTTGTGTGTGTTTGTAAGTTTGTGTGTGTTTGTGTGTGTGTGTGTGTAAGTTTTTTTTTGTGTGTGTGTGTGTATGTGTGTAAGTTTTTGTGTGTGTAAGTTTTGGCGTGTGTGTGTGAGTTTTCGTGCGTGTGTGTGTGTAAGTTTTGTGTGTGCATGTGTGTTTGTAAGTTTTTGTGTGTGTGTGTGTGTGTGTGAATTTTTGTTGTGTTCATGTGTAAGTTTGTGTGTGTGTGTGTGTGTGTATGTGTGTGTGTGTGTGTGTGTGTGTGTAAGTTTTCGTGTGTGTGTGTGTGTGAGTTTTGTGTGTGTGTGTGTGTGTGTGTGTAAGTTTTTGTGTGCATGTAAGTTTTCGTGTGCATGTGTAAGTTTTTGTGTGTGTGTGTGTGTAAGTTTTTGTGTGTGTGTGTAAGTTTTGGTGTGTGTGTGTGTAAGTTTTCGTGTGTGTGTGTGTGTGAGTTTTGTGTGTGTGTGTGTGTGTGTGTGCGTGTAAGTTTTTGTGTGCATGTAAGTTTTCGTGTGCATGTGTAAGTTTTTGTGTGTGTGTGTGTGTAAGTTTTTGTGTGTGTGTAGGTTTTGGCGTGTGTGTGTGTAAGTTTTCGTGTGTGTGTGTAAGTTTTCGTGTGTGTGTGTAAGTTTTCATGTGTGTGTGTAAGTTTTTGTGTGTGTGTGTGTGTAAGTTTTCGTGTGTGTGTGTAAGTTTTCATGTGTGTGTGTAAGTTTTTGTGTGTGTGTGTAAGATTTTGTGCGTGTGTGTAAGTTATTGTGTGTATGTAAGTTTTTATGTGCATGTAAGTTTTCGTGTGCATGTGTAAGTTTTTTTTTGTGTGTGTGTGTGTGTGTGTGTGTGTGTGTGTGTGTGTGTGTGTGTGTGTGTGTATAAGTTTTCGTGTGTGTGTGTAAGTTTTTGCGTGTGTGTAAGTTTTTGTGCGTGTGTGTAAGTTTTAGTGTGTGTGTAAGTTCTTTTGTGCATGAAAGTTTTTGTGTGCATGTAAGTTTTTGCGTGTGGGTGTAAGTTTTTGTGTATGTGTGTGTAAGTTTTTGTGTGTGTGTGTGTGTAATTTTTGTGTGTGTAAGTTTTTGTGTGTGTGTGTGTGTAATTTTTGTGTGTCTAAGCTTTTGTGTGTGTGTAAGTTTTGGCGTGTGTGTGTGTAAGTTTTCGTGTGTGTGTGTGTGTAAGTTTTTGTGTGCATGTAAGTTTTCGTGTGCATGTGTAAGTTTTTTTTTGTGTGTGTGTGTGTGTGTAAGTTTTTGTGTGTGTGTAAGTTTTTGTGTGTGTGTGTAAGTTTTGTGTGTGTGTGTGTAAGTTTTTGTGCGTGTGTGTAAGTTTTTGTGTGCATGTAAGTTTTTGTGTGCATGTAAGTTTTTGCGTGTGGGTGTAAGTTTTTGTGTGTGCGTGTAAGTTTTTGTGTGTCTAAGCTTTTGTGTGTGGGTGTAAGTTTTTTGTGTGTGTGTGTAAGTTTGTGTGTGTTTGTGTGTGCGTGTGTAAGTTTTTGTGTGTGTAAGTTTTTGTGTGTGTGTGTGTGTGTGTGTAAGTTTGTGTGTGTGTGTGTGTGTAAGTTTTTGTGTGCATGTAAGTTTTGGCGTGTGTGTGTCTAAGCTTTTGTTTGTGTAAGTTTTGACGTGTGTGTGTGTAAGTTTTCGTGTGTGTGTAAGTTTTTGTGTGCATGTAAGTTTTCGTGTGCATGTGTAAGTTTTTGTGTGTGTAAGTTTTTGTGTGTGTGTAAGTTTTTGTGTGTGTGTGTGTGTGTGTGTGTAAGTTTTTGTGTGTGTGTGTAAGTTTTTGTGCGTGTGTGTAAGTTTTTGTGTGCATGTAAGTTTTTGTGTGCATGTAAGTTTTTGCGTGTGGGTGTAAGTTTTTGTGTGTGCGTGTAAGTTTTTGTTTGTCTAAGCCTTTGTGTGTGGGTGTAAGTTTGTGTGCGTGTGTGTAAGTTTGTGTGTTTGTGTGTGTGTGTGTGTGTGTAAGTTTTTGTGTGTGTAAGTTTTTGTGTGTGTGTGTGTAAGTTTTTGTGTGTGTGTGTGTAAGTTTTTGTGTGCGTGTAAGTTTTTGTGTGCATGTAAGTTTTTGCGTGTGGGTGTAAGTTTTTGTGTGTGTAAGTTTTGGCGTGTGTGTGTGCGGGTGTGAGTTTTTGTGTGTGTGTGTAAGTTTTGGCATGTGTGTGTAAGTTTTTGTGTGTGTGTGTGTAAGTTTTCGTGTGTGTGTGTAAGTTTTTGCGTGTGTGTGTAAGTTTTTGTGCGTGTGTGTAAGTTTTTGTGTGTGTGTGTGTGTGTAAGTTTTTGTGTGTGTGTGTGTGTGTGTGTGTGTGTGTGTGTAAGTTTTTGTGTGTGTGTAAGTTTTTGTGTGCATGTAAGTTTTTGTGTGCATGTATATTTTTTCGTGTGGGTGTAAGTTTTTGTGTGTATGTAAGTTTTCGTGTGCATATGTAAGTTTGAGTGTGTGTGTGTGTGTGAGTTTTTGTGTGTGTGTAAGTTTTGCCGTGTGTGTGTAAGTTTTCATGTGTGTGTGTAAGTTTTCGCGTGTGTGCGTAAGTTTTTGTGTGTGTTTGTGTGTGAGTGTGTAAGTTTTTGTGCGTGTGTGTAAGTTTTTGTGTGTGCGTGGGTAAGTTTTTGTGTGTGTGTAAGTTTTTGTGTGTATGTAAGTTTTTGTGTCCATGTAAGTTTTTGCGTGTGGGTGTAAGTTTTGTGTGTGTGTGTAAGTTTTTTTGTGAGTGTGTGTGTAAGTTTTTATGTGTGTGTAAGTTTTCGTGTGTGTGTTTAAGTTTTTGTGTGTGTGAGTGTAAGTTTTTGTGCGTGTGTGTGTGTGTGTGTAAGTTTTTGTGTGCATGTAAGTTTTTGTGTGCATGTAAGTTTTTGCATGTGGGTGTAAGTTTTTGTGTGTGTGTGTAAGTTTTTGTGTGTGTAAGCTTTTTGTGGGTGTAAGTTTGTTGTGTGTGTGTGTAAGTTTTTGTGCGTGTGTGTAAGTTTTTGTGTGCATGTAAGTTTTTGTGTGCATGTAAGTTTTTGCGTGTGGGTGTAAGTTTTTGTGTGTGCGTGTAAGTTTTTGTGTGTCTAAGCCTTTGTGTGTGGGTGTAAGTTTTTTTTGTGTGTGTGTGTGTAAGTTTGTGTGTGTTTGTGTGTGTGTGTGTAAGTTTTTGTGTGTGTAAGTTTTTGTGTGTGTGTGTGTTTAAGTTTTTGTGTGTGTGTAAGTTTTTGTGTGCATGTAAGTTTTTGTGTGCATGTAAGTTTTTGCGTGTGGGTGTAAGTTTTTGTGTGTGTAAGTTTTGGCGTGTGTGTGTGCGGGTGTGAGTTTTTGTGTGTGTGTAAGTTTTGGCATGTGTGTGTAAGTTTTTGTGTGTGTGTGTAAGTTTTCGTGTGTGTGTGTAAGTTTTTGTGTGTGTGTGTAAGTTTTTGTGCGTGTGTGTAAGTTTTTGTGTGTGTGTGTGTGTGTAAGTTTTTGTGTGTGTGTGTGTGTGTGTAAGTTTTTGTGTGTGTGTGTAAGTTTTTGTGTGCATGTAAGTTTTTGTGTGCATGTAAGTTTTTGCGTGTGGGTGTAAGTTTTTGTGTGTATGTAAGTTTTCGTGTGCATATGTAAGTTTGTGCGGGTGTGTGTGTGTGTGAGTTTTTGTGTGTGTGTAAGTTTTGGCGTGTGTGTGTAAGTTTTTGTGTGTGTGTGTGTGTAAGTTTTTGTGTGTGTGTGTAAGTTTTTGTGTGTGTCTAAGTTTTTGTGTGCATGTATGGGGACCGGGGGAGGACCTTTGGGGGCCCAGGGAGGGCGTTTGGGGATCCGGGGGCCCTTGAGGATTGAGTGGTCTTTTGGGAGCCCGGGGGACCTTTGTGGACCGGGGGAGGGCCTTTGGGGGTCCGGGGGACCCTTGGGGACCGGGGGAGGACCTTTGGGGGTCCGGGGGACCTTTGAGGACCGGGGGAGGGCCTTTGGGGGCCCGGGAAGGGCCTTTGGGGGTCTGGGGGGCCCTTGAGTGCCGATTGGTCCTTTGGGAGCCCTGGGAGCCCGGTGAGGGCCTTTGGGGACAGGGGGAGGGCCTTTGGGAGCCTGGGGAGGGTGTTTAGGGGTCTGGGTGGCACTTGAGGGCCGATTGGTCCTTTGGGAGCCCGGTGAACCTTTGGGGACCGAAGGAGGGCCTTTGGAAGCCTGGGGAGGGTGTCTAGGGGTCTGGGCGGCACTTGAGGGCCGACTGGTCCCTTGGGAGCCCGGGGGGACCTTTGGGGACCAGGGGAGGGCCTTTGGGGGCTCGGGTAGGGCTTTTGGGGTCTGGGGAGGGCCTTTGGGAGCCTGGAGAGGGTGTTTAGGGGTCTGGGCGGCACTTGAGGGCCGATTGGTCCTTTGGGAGCCCGGTGGACCTTTGGGGACCGAAGGAGAGCCTTTGGGGGCTCGGGTATGGCCTTTTTGGGGTCTGGGGGTCCTTAGGTGCCTGGGGGACCTTTGGGGACCGGGAGAGGGCCTTTGGGGACTGGTGGAGGGCCTTTGGGGGTCTGGTGGACCTTTGGGGACCGGGGAGGGCTTTTGGGGGCTCGGGTATGGCCTTTTTGGGGTCTGGGGTCCTTGGGTGCCTGGGGGACCTTTGGGGACCGGGAGAGCCTTTGGGGGCTCGGGTATGGCCTTTTTGGGGTCTGGGGGTCCTTGGGTTCCTGGGGGACCTTTGGGGACCGGGAGAGGGCCTTTGGGGACTGGTGGAGGGCCTTTGGGGGTCTGGTGGACCTTTGGGGACCGGGGGGGGCCTTTGGGGGCTCGGGTATGGCCTTTTTGGGGTCTGGGGGTCCTTGGGTGCCTGGGGGACCTTTGGGGACCGGGAGAGCCTTTGGGGGCTCGGGTATGGCCTTTTTGGGGTCTGGGGGTCCTTGGGTGCCTGGGGGACCTTTGAGGACCGAGCGCTTCCTTCGGGGTAGGGGTAGGAGGATCGGAACCCTTTGGGGTTGGGGTAGAGGACCTCACAACACTGTTCAAATGAAACTTGTGTATTATAACGACCACAGAGTTTCACCATTAAATTCTCTTCTAAAATCTCTTCAAAAATCAGCTTTTAAAATGTCTCTAACTGTTTCGTCGAAATAGTTCCATAACCTGTCTAAAACAGTTTCGCCCAAATAATCCCTAAACGTAATTCAGCGTGTTCCTTTTGTTTGGCATCCCTGCGCTGGCTTATTTCAATTATTTGGAAACCTTTTCGCGCGCTAAGATCAAAACATTTGCTCGGAAACGATTCTTCTGGAAGAACTCCGGACATTAATAAACTTCGCACCGGAGACAATTCAAACAATCATGACATCATGTGTGATCTAACTGTTTCTCGGAAACATTTCTGTTCGAAATCCAAAGACATTAATTAACTTTACGTCATCTGTCAGACATTAATTAACTGTTTCCCGGGAACTCATAACATTTGGCTCGAACAACAATAACAAATACTATTTCCGGATCATAACATCTGTCTCGAACAGGAAGGAAGTGTCATTAACTGTTTCCGGGAACCTCATAACATTTGGCTCGGAAACAATAACAAATACTATTTTCGGATCATAACATCTGCCTCGAACAGGAAGGAAATGTCATTAACTGTTTCTCGGAACCTCATAACATTTGGCTCGAATAACAATAACAAATACTATTTCCGGATCATAACATCTGCCTCGAACAGGAAGGAAGTGTCATTAACTTTGCTTCGAACGACAACAACATTGACCCCATTAACCACGTGTTCTCCCTAATGACTCTGTTCAAAACAACAACAACATTCGCTGAGGGCATGCCAAAAACACACCTGGAGAAAGAGGTCATTGACCGATTACGCAATCATTCTCACTAATGACTCTATGCCCATATATGGTGTACCAGTAGGACCTTTAGGGTCATCTCTACTGGTATTTACCACGAGGGTATTTTACAAGAAGGGGATATTTTCCACGGGGTTTAATTTCCGTGGGGGGGGGCCTTTTCCGGGGAGTTAAACATACCCCCCATTCACTATATTCATTTGTGTTAATTTTACTGCGTTCATGGCCGTACATTTGGCTTTAAAATACACTTATTTGACTATGTATCTAATATGCAGAATAATTGTACCAAACACATTTTGCATGCAGACCCGCTATGATTAACCCCCCTCCCCCTAATGTGCAAATTTATAGCGCAAATTTATTTCTAAAGTAACGAAGAAACTAACAAAAAGCCAGTGTGTTCTCGAATTTTACACAGCGCAAACTTGAGTGAGTGGCGCATAATACACAAGTACCAAAATTCCATCCCCCTACGGAAATTAAAAAAATTAAACTCAAATAAAATTCTCAAATTTGGAAAGCCTTATTCTCCACGTCTTTTTTGTGTTTTTTTTTGGGGGGGGGGGTATTTTCCGAGGGGTATTTTCCGCTGGGGGATATTTTCGGGAGGGGGGGGTATTTTTAGTGGGGGTGTTTTCCGCGGGGGGTATTTTCTGGGGGGTATTTTCCGTGGGGGGTAATTTTCGAGGGGGTATTTTCCGTGGGGGGTATTTTCAGGGGGGTCGCCGGTGGGGGGGGGGATATTCGCCTAGAACCGTTTTCCTCATACGGTAGATCCGGAAAGTATGTGAAAACTTTCAATCTTACTTAATGAGTATATTCGTTTTTCTTTCTTGTCTCTTGGTTCGTTTTTTGCCGTTTCTACATACATATATTGGAAAATGTAAATAAAAACACTAGACATAAGTTTAATGTGACATTAAATTATTATATTTTGTTCTCTTCTATTTAGTATTGTTTTGCCGTTACATACAGACGTGAAAACCAGCGACAATATGAGCTTAGAGCTGACACAGAGAGTGACTGCAAAGCATGGATTGAAGCTGTCCGCCATGCTAGGTAAGCGCACTTGATTGGTTTCTTGTATTTCATCTTGGAGTTAAACATAGGTGACAATCAGACAGGGATTATTATAATGTATACTTACGGAAACATTTTACACCTTAAATGCAGGGTTCCCACTCCATCACCAAAGTTAATAATGTTTTTCATGAAATTGTACACAATAAAGTTTGTCGCGCTCACACAACAGTTTCACCTTTTTGATTTTCATCAATTTTTTACAGCAATAACTGAATTAATTAGACGTGGAGCTGAGACCACCGTTTTCTTAAGCAATTTCTTCCATTTAATAAGTAAGGCTTAGATGAAAAATTTTTTGTCTAACCCTTATCATTTTACCAAGCAAAATATGTAAACAAGTATAAACTACTATAAATGTAAACGCCTATTTGTGTGTGGTTTATTAGAAATTTTCCACACATCCTCTGGTAATGGCTGAACTTTACAGACTTTCTTGAAAAAGTTAAATAAAGCTCAACTTTTATCCGAAAGCAATGAAGTCAACAAAGTTATGCGAGGAAAACGGTTTATAAACTTTTTGGACGGCTTTATTAGCTTTTTGACGCCATGGAAGTCCCGCAAAAGGGAGCTATAGGTTCGCCTCTGAGTCACCACCATGATAATGGTTAAGATAGGCTACCGTAGAAATGGTTGAGGAGCAGCCACCGTAATAGTGGCCTCTCGTGGGTACAGAGTGCTCTTTAGTACAAGAAAGGAAAGTTAGAAAGAAAAGAAAGGAAAGTTTATGTTTTTTTTTTAATGATTTTTTTGTTAATGTTAATATATGGTGACTTGACATCTGTCCGGTTTGGCTGTTAATTATCAAATAAAGTTTATGTGATGTTTGAAGTTAAAACTAGTTATGCCTGGTTTTTCAAAAGGGTTGTCGTCACTGAAAGGAGAGGAAGTCGATCTAAAAAAGAGAATATAACCGAAAAAAGTGAGGAAAGTGAGCTCCATTTTACAGTACCTCGCTAGATAATTGTCTGGAATTTTGTCTTATGTGGTAAAGTTCATATTTACATAGTTTGAAGCAATCGTGTAAAGAATCTGAAGTTAAATAAACTTATAAAAAACAAATCAAAATCCTTAGTTATACTGCTTATACCAAACTAAAAAGCTGCAATTGATGAAAACAGGAGGACATCTAAAGCAGGTTCACACAAGTCACAACAAGTCACTCCGATATCACAACAAGTCAACAGTAACGTGCCGGAAGTCCAAATTCATCCTTAGAGAATGTAGTGGAAAGATTTTTTTCTGGTTTTAAGTGACAGAGAGCACTATATAATTTATTAGCACAAGCATAGTACGCCAATTGCGTACATGTTTACATGCACGGCTCATCTCGCAGTTAGAGCTTAGACACAAAAGGCCGTTGCATTTCTACCTTGAAAATATGTTAAACTTGTCAAAATGAAATCCGTGATGGGCTTACCATCTTGCCTTAACACCATCTGCCACATCTGTCTTACCACCTTCTATTTTGTTCCCTCTACCACCAGCCAAAAGCACAACAAGGGATTGATATACTCCCATTATTGGTGAGTGATTTAATCTTGCAGTACCAGGCTAACCTTAAGGCATCTGCAGATGGCTGTATGCCTTCATTCTTCACCACTCTAGGATCGAGGAAAGGGTAGTAAGTCTGCTTGACTACGTGTGTTCGTTATGTGATTCTCTCGATTTTCGTCGATGTTGGCTTCAGGTTCTATTACTGATCAAGGCCGTTTGTTCATGACTCAGACAATGTCCCTGCACTATTGTATTTCCCCCTGCAGTGTCAGGAATTACTAATCATTTCTCGGTCACAACGTGGCAATTTCGCCTTCAGTGTGTGATTCTAGATAATTTCGGAGACCACACTGCCTTTCCATGACAATAAATAAAAGTTCAAATAGGGATAAAATCCTTTTAATAGACAGTGATGATGATAACAGTGATAGAAATTCACAAAAATACCAGATATTTCGGTTATTTTACTACTGATGACGGTCACTGTATATGTGACCGAAATATCTGGTATTTTTGTGAATTTCTATCACTTTTATCATCATCACTGTCTATTAAAAGGATTTTATCCTTATTTGAACTTTTATTTATTGTGTGATTCTATTGATCTATCCTTGATTTCCTTGATTTCCTTGATTTTCTTCAGATCTTGTTTTTCTGTCTTTGTCTGGGAATCTTGTTTACAGCGCCTTCTCATAAGCTTTTGGGTAATTCATCAAGTTCTATGCTTTTGAAAAGTGCGATCAAGAAATGACTACGTCTTTTCACTATTTCTAATGACGTACAATTGAAAGACAATAGTTAGAGACGCTTGAAATAGGCTGATTATCTTTTCCTGGACTCATGAATTTGTAACATGGTCCAGTCGATGTGTAGGTTCTTAACAGCCTACGTACATGTACACGTAACGAGTACAAAAGGTAACGTACGTCTACGTAACGTGTACAAAAGGTAACAGAAAATAGATGATTTATGAGGTTATACTTTTAAAACACTGAAATTACCTGAGCAAGGGCGGAAGAGGTTATTTGTCTTATTGGTGGTTCTTGATGCTAAGGCACACATGAAGGTTTTATTTTGGGGGGGGGGGGGCGGGGTATTAATTAAAAAAGTAGTTAAACTAATATGCAAAATACAATATTTTAGCAAAAAAACATGAAAGTCTTAAGATATCTGAGAGAATTGGAACACGGATTTCGATAGCCCTCGACATAGCCCCTTCTATATTCCACCATTAGCCCCTTCTTCCTCCACCATTTCCTTGTTATATATTTTCCTCTTCTAAAGTATCATTAGTACTTGCATATCATTAATATAAATGCCATATTGTGACACAAAGTGGTGTTTTTATGATGTGTTTCTATTTCATTACTTGAAATGACCTTTCATTACTTGAAATTACTTGAATTAGGTTAGTTTATGGTCATGTGGCACGACATGACCATAAAATGGTACGATCGAATTGTTTTAAATGTCATTATGTCATAAGTATCCAATTACTTAGAATGACCACTTTATAGCAAGTTTTGGCCACATGACAAAATACACTAAAAAGATTACGAGTATATGCTAGCATTGTATCATTATGATGTACAATGTGTTCCATTCTTTAAATTAGGTAATGCAGCCCTAAAAAGTGTGGCCACATGAAATAAATTGGTATTGTCATGATGTAACATGTATTTCATTGCTTAAAGTTGCCATGTATGCATGCGTTATGGCCTCAAAACACATTATGGTCATGAAATAATTTGACAACACGGCATACAATTGAATGATGGCAAAAAAGGCTTGACTTGGTCTACTTTATTGCTGAAATGGCTGCCTGAGCATAGATTGCCTGTTCGAAACAGCCGTTCTTTAAATATTATACGATGATCGACTAAACATAACGGTTTGTGTGTAACACTCAACCCATCTTTAACTCAACCCCATTCAATTCAACCACTTTAACTTAACTCTTGTTCAGCTCATTGTCACTCAACTTGGCCCTTATTCAATTTAACTCCATTCGAATCAACCCCTGTTTAACTCAACTCCTACACAACTCAACCCCATGCAACTGAATCCAGTTCAACTTGGCCCCATTCACCTTAACCGCCATACAATTCAGCTTCCATTTAACTTAGCCCCGTTAACTAAACCTCCATGCAACTGAATCCCCATTTAAACAAACCCACATTCAACTCAAACCAGATCAAGTCAACACCATTACAACTCAACCCCATTTAACTTAACCCCCATCTACCATATCCCCATTCAATTGAACCCCCGATTAACTCGACACAATATATTTTCTCTTTCTTTGGCCAGCTTAATTCTTGACACGGTGTTGTGGTTCGTATTTAGGTGCACACGTAGGGGGTAGGCAGAATATTTTCCCTTGAACTAGATTACATAAAAATAATTTGTATTATTAAAAAATAGTATTTTATTTGTCAGCTTTGGGAATTTTGGTGGTAAATTATTACAAGTTTCAATTAATTCGCTATCTGAAAGAAAAATATTACATTCCTTTACTATCAAGATTCCAAATATTCATACGGTGTAATTACGTTCCAGCTCGCCCAATGACTGGATGTAGCCCTTGGCTGTATAGCAAACGCTGCTAATTTTTTTTTTTTTTTTTTCTTTTTTTTTGGAGGCTTATTGAGAACCAACTGTTAATGAGAAATACCAAAAATAAATAATAATGCAAACCAACAATATCATCGAAGTTTTATGTATAGCATAAGACCATAGCATAATTATGTATAGCATTTTCAGTTATTAGGGAGACTGGAAACTGGGATGCAATTTTAAGGGTTGTTATTATTATCATCAAATCAATTAGTTATCTTTCAGTTCACGAGTTAACAAAAACTCGTCAGAATTACCCAATTTAGCTAACCCCTAGAACTTTAACAAAGTGAACAAAACTTTCACGAACGTATCTGTCGCCAAAATTAGAGCCCGAGAAGGTGTTTTATTGGTGTTCAAGATGTTTTATTATTGCATACCATGAGCATTTCACTGCGAAGAAAATTTTTTAAAGAGGGTTAATCAGAATGAGGGTTGTGTTAATCAAGGTGGAGCTACATGGGGTTGACTTGAATCGGG
The DNA here is from genome assembly GCA_027921565.1 of Artemia sinica. Classification (NCBI taxonomy): domain Eukaryota; kingdom Metazoa; phylum Arthropoda; class Branchiopoda; order Anostraca; family Artemiidae; genus Artemia; species Artemia sinica. The sequence continues at coordinate 51,777,752 of CM051272.1, forward strand.
AAGAGTTGAAGGGGGGTGAATTGAATGGGGTTTCAGTTGCATGGGGGTTGAGTTGAATGGGGTTCTATTTACATATGGGTTGAGTAAAAAGTGGTTGAGTTAAATGAGGATTGAAGTCCACGGTGGTGGAGTTGAATGAGGGTTGAGATGAGTGGGGTTGAGTTGCATGGGGTTGGATTACACGTTATTGAAGTACAAGAGGTTAAGATGCACAATGGTTGAATTGAATTGTGTTAAGTTAATGGGGGAGGGTAGCTGAATTGGGTGAGTTGCATAGGAACCAAAAATCAAAGTCACTAGTTAAAAATAGAACGATAATAATAAAACAAGTGTACCCGAAGCAGTCTCTCTCAAGTAAAACGTAATTTTCTTCTCTCACTCTCTCTTCACGCAAGAATTAATAGGTTTATCAAACATTTTAATTGAAAGGGTTTAATTTAATCATATTTTGTACTAGTTTATTTCTTATTTTTCATTCAGCTCAATTGTTTTGTAATTCAATGATTTCTAGTAAAATTGCACACCCTTTTTTATTGGTATTTCCACCTTTGACTACTACTACTGTTAACAATTTACTGCAGCACCAAGCCGACTGAGGGCAACACAGCTACACAAGCTCCTCCTTCATCCCAATCTATTCAGAGCCTTCCTCTTTGAACCCTCTCAGGAAGCTCCTGTTTCCCTTAAATCTTTTTTATGACATCCTCACACCCCAGTCACGGACGACCTGGGTTCCGTTTTGCTCTAGACAGTTTGCCTAAAAGGAAATCTCCTGCAATATGTCATCCTTCATCCGCAGAATGTGCCCTATCCATCTCAACCTTTCTCTCATTATAGCCTGGAAAGCGGAATTGAACCACAATTTTCTTACAGCCTACTTTTTTAAATACGGTCAGTCAGCCGCGTACCCAGAACAATCCGTAGGCAATTTCTCTGGAAAACATCTAGTAAATCTTCATCTGCTTTTTGGAGTGTCCATGCTTCCGAACCATATTTGACCACTGTCATCACTGTAGCTTTAACTATACTAATATAGGTTTGTATTATACCTTCGCATTATACTGTTTTGCACATACCTTTAATTAGAATTCAGTTTTTCATCTAAATGGCTGTGAAAGAGTTGTTAAATACTGAAAACCCTAAGTTTAACAAATTTGGAATATTTAAAATTAACATAATACACGTAAATTAATCCCCTCTAACGTTACTTCTTTAAAGTTTCATTTTTAAACTTCTGCTCTCTAGTGACAAAGTTTGCTTTTTATGCTCTTCAGTGTAGTGAACAATATAAGAGACGGAATATAACTTCAAGGTAGGATCATCTATAATCTTGTCGCCATTGACTATAATATACGTAAAAAAGAGGTAATATCTCATTTCGACAGTGAAAAAACAAAATTAACAAAACCGGACATGTCGGGAACACCTTTGGGACCTCTTTTCCCCGGGAACAAAATTGAAAAAATATGAAAAACTAGAGAAGTCAGGGGGAAAAATGGACAAGATGCATGACACAACGATCATACATCTCGGGACATAAAGGACTCAATCAAGGGCTCAAGGGCTCTAAGTCCCATGAAAAACAAGCCAACATATGCCCAAAATAGTGTGCCAACATCCATGACTGTATGAAGAAATAATAAGGCAGGAAGTGATTAGAGACAAAGTTAAAAGAGAAATAAAGAAGTAAAAAAGAAAAAAAGAAATTTAAAATAGACAATAAATAAGGCAATAGCGAATTAAGCTATAAATCATAGACTGTAAGTAGACGCAAGGTGGAGAGACTGTAAGCATACGCGAGGTGGATATTTTTGCTTTTTTTTTATCTGGAGGTTTCTTTTATAGGATTAATGTGTTTTTTTTTGTTTTTTTTTCCACTTGAAGAGGGTCTCAGAAGGGTTTCCTGAAATTTCCGGTTTTGTTTTATTTTGTATACTTACGATCGAAGCAAAATATTAAAAAGGGAAAGGGATCTGTTAATCTAGAAAGCGAGAAACCCCCTTTATTATTGGAGTCGAGGAGTTGACTAAAAAAAATCACCAACAGTAATGATGTGTTTTACCTACTTCTATTAATTATATTTTTTTAATATAGTTTCTTGTGAATATGCTCTTGAGACAGGCCTTGAGTGTCGGTCCAAAATAGAGGCCCCATTCTCATATATTTGCTTAATCCTGTTAGCTTCTGTTCATATTTTTCGTCCATAGGAGACAAAGAAAATTAAAAAAAAAACATTGTTTAAGAAACAGTGTTGTCTTAGAAACAATATTGTTTTACCAAGGTATTTTGTGCTGAAACTAGGTGTTGTCAATCTGCCCCTGATTTTTCTCTTATCATAAAACTTTGATCTTTTTATTATCTACACTACCTTCTTACGTGACTAAGATATTCTTTCGTGTAAGTGTCTTTTTCCCAGTGGCTTGCAAGATGAAATAAGAGATGGAGTATCTTCAAAAGAGATGTTTTTTTTGCTGGAATAGAGTTTCCTCTCATTGCTTCCTGGGAAATTGTCTTTCGCGGTTTTTCTTTCTAAAGGAAAGCCTGTTGCTCTAAGCTTTAGGATATAAAATTACATATAAGAATACTATGTTTACATTTTTGGTTGTAAATATAGGAAATTCAATGTTTTTCGCTTTTTGATTTCTTAAAATCCAAAGATAAGTGTTGAAAAATAGAGTTTTAATCCCTCCTCTTTCTAAAAACAAAGAATTCAGATTCACAATATTAAGATGTATTTTAAAAAATAAAATGTCTTTTACATTTACTTGTGCTTGTTTATTTAATATACTTAAAAATACAAAAAACATTAACCCCCAAAAGAGAGCTGAGCTTGTAAGGTTGGGTTTGTAAATAATAGGACAAAGACAAAACATCTCATCATAATAATAGTAATTAAATAAAAAAAACAAGTTTTTTAAACTGAAAGTAAGGAGCGACATTAAAACTTAAAACGAACAGAAATTATTCCGTATATGAAAGGGGCTGTCCCCTCCTCAACGCCTCGCTCTTTATTCCGTATATGAAAGGGGCTGTCCCCTCCTCAACGCCTCGCTCTTTACGCTAAAGTTTTTTATTGTTTTAAAAAAAAAATTGTGAGACAGAGTCAAACTTTAGCGTTAAGAGCGAGGCGTTGAGGAGGGGACAGCCCCTTTCATATACGGAATAAAGAGCGAGGCGTTGAGGAGGGGACAGCCCCTTTCATATACGGAATAATTTCTGTTCGTTTTAAGTTTTAATGTCGCTCCTTACTTTCAGTTTAAAAAACTTGTTTTTTTTATTTAATTTCTGATCGTTTTTTAGTTAATGCAGCTTTTATTTTGGCTCGCCGTCATTGAATAAGTAAACAAAATTTGCATAAAAATTTTACTTTTCTTTTGCTAAATGGCTGTCTCTAAATTTGGTTCTGACGTAATTTACAAATTAACTTACGTAACGACTGTTGTCTGTTGACTGTTGACTGCTGACCCAATAACCAATAAATAATGCTGGCAAGTCCGGCGCCCCCTTCATGGCGATTTCCCTTCCCCCATGAAAACTTCCTTCATGAACAGATCCTCCAACATAACCCCCGACCCACCCTTCCCTCCCACTAGCAGAAAAAAAACCTCCTGAAAACTTCTGTATACTTCCGAATAACCAATACTATATGTTAACATTGGGTAAAGTTCATATCTTTTAGCCCTCCCTCTGGGTACTTTGGGGGATTAAGTCATCCCAAAAGACATATTTATCATATTTTCGACCATGCTGAACAAAATGGCTATCTCAAAATTTTGATCGGGTGACTTTGGTAAAAAAATAAGCGTGGGAGGGGGCCTAGTTGCCCTCCATTTTTTTTGGTCACTTAAAAAGGGCACTAGAACTTTTAATTTCCGTTCCAATGAGCCCTCTCACGATATTCTAGGACCACTGGGTCGATACGATCACCCCTGGGGAAAAAAAACAAACAAACAAACAAATAAACACGCATCCGTGATCTTTCTTCTGGCAAAAAATGCAAAAATCCACATTTTTGTAGATAGGAGCTTGAAACCTCTACAGTAGGGTTCTCTGATACGCTGAATATGATGGTGTGATTTTCATTAAGGTTCTATAACTTTTAGGGGGTCTTTCCCCCTTTTTTTGAAAATCAGCCAAATTTTCTCAGGCGCGTAACTTTTGATGGGTAGCTCTAAACTTGATGAAAATTATATATTTGAAATCAGCATTGAAATCTGATTCTTTTGATATATCTATTGGTATCAAAAACCCGTTTTCTAGAGTTTCGGTTACCATTGAGCCGGGTCGCTCCTTTCTTACAGTTCGTTACCACGAACTGTTTGATAATAGTAAAAATCAACTTGATTAACAAAAAAAAAACAATAACGACAAAAATATAAGAAACAAGGAAGAAAAGAAAGGGAGGAAGAAGAAGTGCTGGGGAGGAGGGGCGTGGGAGGCCATCCCATCGTGGAGCAAAAACAAAACACGTAAATAAAAATATCGTAGTTTTTAATATTCCATCATCAAAGGTAAATAAACGAACATTAAAAAAAATCTTTAATATTCGTTTCTTTAAATTAAGCTGAGATTTTTGTAATGGATCAATCTGAGTTTCATCATTCAGCTTATATTTATTTGCAATGAATGGCATTACGCATCTAAGTGAAAATGTTGACCTTTCGCTTCTTATAAAAGGAATTCGTTCCACCGACGAGCCGAACGAGGGGGCAGAATCAACAGAGATTTATAGTAGAAATAGTTATTAGGATTTTTAATTTGAAAATCCCATAAGGATAAATTTTTGCTTTTCGTATATGTTTTAAATCCGACCAATTAAGGAAAAAGAACATCGTTTTTGTTTCAGATACATTGTCAAGTTTCGATGGTCGATGTGAAAAATTTCCAAGTATTCTTACTGCCCTATTTTATAGTACCTGTAATTGTATTAAATGCGTTCAAAAGCTATTAAAATAGACAATTCAGCAGCAATTCAAAAACGAAGCAATTAAAGAGTGGTAAATTATTTTTAATATGGAAAATGAAAAAAAAATTTCACACGGTACATCGACCCAATATGTTGAGCAAGTTTAACCCTTAAATGATCAATGTAATTACAGAAAGACAACAATGGATCAAGAAAAACTCCTAAATAACGATATGACTAAACCCCACAGATTTTATTCTCAGCAGCCTGCAATTGAGTGACGCGTTTTTAACGACCAAAACCCATAAATTCAGTTTTAGCCTCGTGTCAGTTCTAAGTCTGTAGCGACTTCTTTTTCCAAACATGACACAATTTGATACCGCGCGTATCGACCCTGGGCATATACGTCAGAACCTTAGCTCAGTTGCCATAAGCTCATCGTGACATGTCTATTGGAAACAATTGTCAATGCGCGTGCGCGAAGGCGGAGTATGAATCTTGTGTGCTTTTAACCACACAAGAATCTTGTGGTTATCTTGTTTGAATCTTATGAATCTTGGTTGGAGCATGTTGGATGTAATAGCATAGCATCCATTTTATAACCAGATAAATGTCCTTTTTCACTTTATATAAATTCGTCTTCTATCGCCTTCTAAAATTACATTTGCTCCTTTCATATAAATCTATTTCCATTACTCGTTAAATGCTTTTATGTCAGATTCTTTCAGTTCTAATATAAAAATTAACATTTGATTGTTACCATTACTAATTATTTCTTTTCACATTATTTTGCTTTTAAAAGTTCATGATGTCAAAGCGTGTTATTACAGTTAATGAATTGATAGTTTATCTAAAGTTGTGCCATTCGATTCACTCTTTTCTCTGGTTGGTCAGACCTACCTGTTCCATGAAAAAGTGTGTTTGCTTTGAATTTACTCAAATATTGTGGGTTTCGAGATTTTGCCTGCTTTTGGCCAGATAATTAAAATTAAGTTTTTTTTACATATTGCAATGGATTATACCTTAATCGAAATTAGTTCAGGATAAGTTAGTCAGTGCTGAGATTGCAGCCTGGTTGAAGATATTTTCAAGAGAGAAGGGGAATCTCAAAGTATTGGTTTTCTTTTTCCAATTTGTAGCTGAGCAATTATAAGCTAAAGGCACTAGCGTATAAGGGGTAGTAGATTTTAGTTAAGTTCTTAGTTGAGGGCTTTCTTCACTTGGCCCAAACAGCATCGTACCGTATTACATGTTGTAGTGTGATACCCAGATTTAGGTTACCGTTAATGACAGCTAGTGACCTCCACACCTTCAATACTGCGCATCTCTAACATAACTAGAGAAATTGCAAAGAGTAGCAAGGAGTTTCAACTGAAAAGGATATTTCACATCTCACAATAACTACTCAAATATCTTCTTGCTTCACTTCTTCGGATCAGACTACTTAGCTCCTTGGGAGGAATGCATGGTAAGTAAAAGAAGAGCTAGATAAGCCCGTCCAAAGTAGACCTTGAACCTATTTTGGTTTCCAAGAGACCAGCGCCAGATGGTCCTTCTAATAACTTTGCAGAACAACGGGCATCAGACTGCACTACACTCTATCTGAGTCTCAAAGACTATTGATGGCGAGTAAGATAAAAACATGTGATTACCGTAACTAATGCAAAAAAATAACTCAAAATTCAATGAAACTACTTATCTTTCTTTTCAATTTTTGTGCTGAAGAGGGAAAAAAACTTAAGCGGACTAGTTTCAACTAGCATTGAAAAATGCTAAAAATTAATATATAGCACCTGTAAACAATCATATTTTGACGGAACATAGTAATCAGAGTCAACTCACCAGTGAAAACTAGCAAGAATTTTGCAGAGCCTGAACTGATTTAGAAACCATATCAAAGTATAAAACTCCGTTAATCCAATGATTAATTAATTAACTAGTGAGTGCTGTATCTCAAGATATTTTCAGACAAGGAATGACAAAAAGAATTCCAGCTCGATGAGCCTTGAAAATGGAGTACTAAAACCCACGGTCGTTCATAACAGTGACGGGGGGAGAGGTAGCTTATTAAGGTTTCTACACAACTTGAAATTACAGCAGCCCATCCAGCCATCTTAACAAAGAACACGTTATTAAAAACTCTTGTACCTTCAGGTGAATCACCAGAATTATATGAATAACGTGAATTACCAGAATAACGTGAATCGCCATAATCACCAGAATTATGAATCACGTGAATTATGAATTGTTCTCATTCTTAGATACTTAGCCAAATATACTCCAGCCGAATAAAGAGTTGTATTATCTCCTGATTAGAAACTTAGGGCCATCATCTTATGAATAAAGGCATCAAGAGACTTTGATGAACTGCACCTCTCGGGAATTCATTCTTTTAATGACCTTTTATGGAGCCTTGATGTTATCCGATCTTCCTGCGCTTCAACTCTTGAATTAGCTCTTCACTTTTAAAGTCTTCTCCGCTTAGATAGATTGTTCATCTAAAACTATATAATTATGCAATGCATAAGATCTGCTGCCTAATATGAGTACCTACTTTATTCTAACGATCGAGTCCCAAAATTCTTTGGCACCACTCCAGAGCATATGGAACATGCCTTGTAGGGCATGCTTTAGCATGACTATCAGCCACTTGGTAGTTACGTATTATAGCGACCACACCAAAGAAGATAAGTTAGTTTAATCCTATTCAAGTATACAAAATATGATGAAAAATAATACTTTAGTAACAAAATTAAGGAAACTGCGACAGAGAACTATGGAAAGCAGGCCGCTCAGAACGCATTATATTAAAAACCTAACCTAGCCACATGTATATATTAAATATTTAATTAAAAATGCCTGCTTAGTATTTTATCTCGCTCAGGCTAAGCTGATTATCTCCAACTGGACAAAAAAATCGGTTTCATTTTGGATCAAGAACAAACTGTGGTCGTTATAACACGCAAGTACCAACCAGTTTCTATGTGACGTAAATAACTATCTTCTGCAATTAAGAAAGCTTGTTTTGATTATTTTCGACGAGCTGTAGATCGACTGTTGAGTTAAAAAGTAAACTTTAGTCTGTCGTCTATGGCTGCCTTCTACAACCATCTCCGCTTACCTCCTTTGAGGACCTCTTTCTCTTTATACAATAATGTTTTAAGAGAAATAAAACAAACTCTGAGTTGTTGTAATAATCTATCAAAGGAAATACGCAGGCTCGGGAGCTAGGCGAATTGAATGTTCAGGTATGAATCTGCAGCCGGTGCTATGACCTGGGAAGGTGGCTGTGAGTTCCCATCTCTGAGATTACCCTGTTAGAACATAGGCTTTTCAAAAACTTTTTTGTGCCAGATAAAAAAAAAAATAACTCTCGGGAATGCATATGCAGTGCAGAATAGGGTTTGGAAAGGTCCCTCCACGCCTCCCTTACTGGTAACTTGTAAGGCTTGGAAGATTCTATGAAATTATATTCCAAATAACCAAAAACAAGCTTCGAATTTGCCTAAGATCTACGTAACTGCCTTGAAAGACCTTAAAGATCAAGGTAATCAGAAACTAAGCCCAATCACTTTCATATTTAGACATGACTCTTTCTTCGCTGGCTATTTCAAGGCTTGAACTTAGAGAACTGTTAGAAGTAAAGGCCTTAAAACACCTCCCTGTGCTCCAGTTCAGACCGCAGATGCATTTCTGACATTTTCTGTCGTATAGTACTAATCCTATCGAAGTTGGGGAAACTTCTGATCTCCAAACTAATCGATGAAGAATTTTGAATTTTCCAGTGTAAAAAATTCTTCTACGAGTACATCGGAACTAAGGACTTAGAGACCACTTAGGACCACTTAGGGACCATCGGACTTAGGGACTTAGGACCACTCGGTAAAATTTTGCAAATCCAGGGTTGGTAGACTTACTTCTTGAATGGAATCTCTCAAGCTTGTTTAAAATAAAGAATAACTTAGCGTGAGCTTTACCTAGTAGTTAATTATCAGGGGAAGTGCAGTAGGCTATTAAACAAACATTGAGTTGCTTGGTGACAATCGCTATTTGTTTGTACAAATGATTATCCATGGTCACTTTAATCGTTTATGACATTTAAAGAAGAACAATGTTATTAACTTAGCCCTGACATAACATTTGTTCCATAAGATAATATCTGATTGTAATGAGATTTTAGTGCATGGCTATGCTTTCGTTTGAGAACTGATGATCTATTCAGTATCAAAAGATAGGATAAAGATTCTTTAGAGCCATTGCTAGAGCATGGAGAGTCACATTGACATTTCAGTCATTGGATATTTTTACAGGGACAAGTTCAAGCTTTTCACCCAGCCTTGCTTCGGCGGGGGTTCAACCCTGGCCCGTATTACCCCATATTACCAAGAAAAGCATCAATCCACTCTGCTACAACAGGGCAGTATCTTGATAAACGTAAAGAAGAGAAATATTCAATAGTCTAGGGGTTAATATGGTGTTATTTTTCTGTTTAAATAGGTGTTTGTTAATATAGTCAGCAGCACAGAGACAGGCGACTTGTGTCATGAAGCTATTTCACTATTAGACTTTTCATGTTAATGAACAGTGCTTAAGAATTGACCCAAGGTCAAAATAAACAAGAGCAATGAAAAAATTGAAGTTCGAATAGAAGAGACCCTCCACTTGCGTCAACACACTAGTTTTGCCTTAGTAAGGAGCAATGTGTCTCCATTTTACTATAATTTCTTATAGAGATCCTCTCTGGTTACTTCATATAGAGATATGGTCTTGAAAAGTTTGAAGGGGACTCATTCGATTCAAAGTTGAAAGTCTTAGGGTCAGTTATTATAAGCAATTATTTGTAAGCTTCATTTCACCGTATTGAATAATTCAAACTTCACTGATTTGAGAAGATTCACAAACCAACATCATTCCTGGCCTTCCTTCATTTGGAATAATATATCTGACTAAGGCTGCAGTATGGCTGGTAGCTCTCACTTCATCGCGTAAATGTCTTGAGTGCAAATCCAAAGGCTATGTTTATTTAATTACATTTACTGATGTGGGAACAATTAAAGCATTCTTTAAGAGCAAGACTGATCCCAAAAATTGAGAATTCTAAAAAAAAATCGATAATTACGACTTAACAATTCATTTTGGTATTTCAGACCGAGCTATACGTAAATCATTTTTCAGACCACATCGCCTCTCAATTTACAAAGAAAACGAAATGACAATATAGAAAATGGGTATAATTTTTCGTATAAGACAGAGGAAAATAAAAAAAAACGATTTTTCCACTAATAATAATAATAAAAGGCCGAAGATCTTGGCTTCACATCTGGAACCCTTTATTAGTCGAGAAAACAAAACAAAAGGCTATACTAAAATGACCAAAACAAATAAAGAAAAACACACAAACCTATATTAGAAACTCACACCTTAATAATATCAAAAATAAAAATATTCACAATGCAGTGGCACCAAAACAACCTAATCTGTTGTTGTTCCTCATTCAAACCAGATAAACTTTGTCCTTCAGATAGACTTGTCCTTCTTTGTCCTGCTTATGTTTTGTTTTGGTTCAATTACATGGCGAACACTTTCATATTATACATTATTAAGTTGTTATGAAATCTAATAAGATTATTAGAAAATCGCCCCTTAATAATCTCCAATATGAAAATATTCACCATGCAGTGGCACCAGAACAACCTAATTTGTTGTTGTTCCTCATTCAAACCAGATAGACTTTGTCCTTCAGATAGACTTGTCCTTCTTTGTCCGGCTTATGTTTTGTTTTGGTTCAATTACATGGCGAACACTTTCATATTATACATTATTAAGATGTTATGAAATGTAATAAGATTATTAGAAATTCGCACCTTAATAATCTCCAATATGAAAATATTCACCATGCAGTGGCACCAGAACAACTTAATTTGTTGTTGTTTCTCATTCAAACCAGATAGACTTTGTCCTTCAGATACACTTGTCCTTCTTTGTCCGGCTTATGTTTTGTTTTGGTTCTATTACATGGCGAACACTTTCATATTATACATTGTTAAGATGTTATGAAATTTAATAAGATTATTAGAAACTCGCACCTTAATAATCTCCAATATGAAAATATTCACCATGCAGTGGCACCAGAACAACCTAATTTGTTGTTGTTCCTCATTCAAACCAGATAGACTTTGTCCTTCAGATAGACTTGTCCTTCTTTGTCCGGCTTATGTTTTGTTTTGATTCAATTACATGGCAAACACTTTCATATTAGACATTATGGGATAATGTGAAATGTAATAAGATTATTAGAAACTCACACCTTAACAATCTCCAATATGAAAATGTTAACCATGCAATAGCACCAAAACAACGTAATTTGTTGTTGTTCCTAATTATTTAAAAAAACTTTTTCCACAAAATAAGTTTTTCAAAGAAAAGTAGAGAACTCCATTAACCAAAAAATGAGCAAAAATAAAATCAAATATTCTACCAAGCCCGAAACTACCACAAATCAGCATCGATAAATAAATGAAACCCAAAACGAACATAAATTACAATAAATAACCGAGTCAAACTCAAAACGAGCAGAAATTAACATAAGTTGGGCACAAAACCCCTATGCCTTCCCAAGGCTAGAACAAAATTTGCACTTAATGAAAAAAATATAAATGTTTTTACTTTTGTAACTTTAATAAACCAAATAATTTTAACATTTTGATTACTAAATTTGTATATTAAACTGCCAATGCACATTCATTTGTATTTTTTCAGTAAAGTGCAAATTTTGTTCTGGCCTTGGGAAGGCATAGGGGTTTTGCGCCCAACTTATGTTAATTTCTGCTCGTTTTGAGTTTTACTCGGTTATTTCTTGTGTTTATTAGTTGCCCTCCAATCACTTTCGACTATTAAAAAGGGCACTAGCCCTTTGAATTTCCAATCGGATTAGTCCCTTTTGAAGTTTCTATGACAACGCCTTCTATAAAAACAGTATTTGCCCCCTGGGAATAACTGAAAACCCTTGCCCTGAGGATTGTGGGGGAGTGTCCTCCTCAAAAACATATTTTCTATCTGGAAATCAACTACGCTGAACAAAATGGCTATCTCAAAATTTTGATTGGATGTGTTTGGGGGAATGATGGGCGTGGAGGGTGGCTAGTGGCCCTCTAATCACTTTCGACTATTAAAAAGGGCACTAGCCCTTTGAATTTCCGATCGAATTAGCCTGTTTTGAAGTATCTACGACAACGCCGCCCAGGGCATAACTTAAAACTCTTGCCCTGAGAGTTGTGGGAAGAGTCCTTCTCAAAAACATATTTTCTATCTGGAATTCAACTAGCCTACTCTAAACAAAATGGCTATCTCAAAATTTTGATTGGATGTGTTTGGTGGAATGATGGGCGTGGAGGGTGGCTAGTGGCCCTCTAATCACTTTCGACTATTAAAAAGGGCACTAGCCCTTTGAATTTCTAATCGGATTAGTCCCTTTTGAAGTTTCTATGACAACGCCTTCTATAAAAACCTTGTATACCCCAGGACATAACTTAAAACCCTCTCCCTGAGGGTTGTTGGGGAGTGTCCTCCTCAAAAAAATATTTTCTATCTGGAAATCAACTACGCTGTACAAAATGGCTATCTCAAAATTTTGATTGGATGTGTTTGGGGGAATGATGGGCGTGCGGGAGGGGCCAGTTCCCCTCCAATCACTTTTGACTATTAAGAAGGGAACTAGCCCTTTGAATTTCAAATTGAATGAGCTTGTTTTGAATTTTCTACGAAGACGCCTTCTCATAAAAACCTTATATGCCCCCAGGGCATAACTTGAAATCCCTTGCCCTGAAGGTTGTGGGGGAGTGTCCTCTGGGTGAGAGTCCTACTAAAAAACATATTTCTATCTGGAAATCAACTAGCCTACGCTGAATAAAATGGTTGTCAAAATTCTAATGGGATGTGTTTGGGGGAAAGATAGGCGTGGGGAGCTAGTTGCCCTCCAATCACTTTCAACTATTAAAAAGGGCACTAGCCCTTTGAATTCCCAATCGAATGAGCCTGTTTTGAAGTTTCTACGACAACGCCTTCTCATAAAAACCTTATATGCCCCCAGGGCATAACTTAAAACCTTTGCCCTGAGGATTGTGGGGGAATGTCCTCTGGGTGAGAGTCCTCCTAAAAAACAAATTTTCCATCTGGAAATCAACTAGCCTACGCTGAACAAAATGGCTATCTCAAAATTTTGATTGGATGTGTTTGGGAGAATGATAGGCATGTGGGGGGGGCTAGTTGCCCTCCAATCACTTTAGACTTTTAAAAAGGGCACTAGCCCTTTGAATTTCCAATCAAATGAGCCTGTTTTGAAGTTTCTACGACAATGCCTTTTATAAAAACCTTATATGCCCCCAGGGTATAACTTAAAACTTTTGCCCTGAGGGTTGTGGGGGAGTGTCCTCCTCAAAAACATATTTTCTATCTGGAAATCAACTATGCTGAACAAAATGGCTATCTCAAAATTTTGATTGGATGTGTTTGGGAGAATGATAGGCATGTGGGGGGGGCTAGTTGCCCTCCAATCACTTTAGACTTTTAAAAAGGGCACTAGCCCTTTGAATTTCCAATCAAATGAGCCTGTTTTGAAGTTTCTACGACAACACCTTCTATAAAAACCTTATATGCCCCCAGGGAATAACTTAAAACTTTTGCCCTGAGGGTTGTGGGGGAGTATCCTCCTCAAAAACATATTTTCTATCTGGAAATCAATTACGCTGAACAAAATGGCAATCTCAAAATTTTGATTGGATGTGTTTGGGAGAATGAAGGGCTTGGGGGGGGGGGGCTAATTACCCTCCAATCACTTTCGACTTATAAAAAGAGCACTAGCCCTTAGGATTTCCAGTCAAATGAGCCTGTTTTGAAGTTTCTACGATAACGCCATCTATAAAAACCTTATATGCAACCAGGGCATAACTTAAAACCTTTGCCCTGAGGGTTGCGAGGGAGTGTCATCCTCAAAAACATATTTTCTATATGGAAATCAACTACGCTGAACAAAATGGCTATCTCAAAATTCTGATTGGATGTGTTTGGGGGAATGATGGGCGTGGGGGGCTAGTTGCCCTCCAATCACTTTCAACTATTAAAAAGGGCGCTAGCCCTTTGAATTCCCAATCGAAAAAGCCTGTTTCGAATTTACTACAAAAATGACTTCTATAAAAACCTAATATGCCCCCAAGGCATAACTTAAAACCTTTGCCCTGAGGGTTGTGGGGAGTGTCCTCCTCAAAAACATATTTTCTATATGGAAATCAACTACGCTGAACAAAATGACTATCTCAAAATTTTGATTGGATGTGTTTGGGAGAATGATTTGCGTGGGGGAGGGGGGGGGTTTGCCCTCTAATCACTTTTGACTATTAAAAAGGGCGCTAGCCCTTTGAATTTCTTATTAAATGAGCCTGTTTTGAAGTTTCTACGACAACGCCTTCTTTAAAAACCTTATATGCCCCCAGGGCATAACTTAAAACCTTTGCCCTGAGGGTTGCGAGGGAGTGTCCTCCCCAAAAACATATTTTCTATACTGAAATCAACTACGCTGAACAAAATGCCTATCTCAAAATTTTGACTGGATGTATCTGGGAGAATGATGGGCATGGGGGGAGGCTAGTTGCCCTCCAATCACTTTCGGGCACTAGCCCTATGAATTTCCAATCAAATGAGCCTGTTTCAAAGTTTCTACGACAATGCCTTCTATACAAACCTTATATGCCCCCAGGGTATAACTTAAAACCTTTGCCCTGAGGGTTGCGAGGGAGTGTCCTCCCCAAAAACATATTTTCTATATGGAAATCAACTACGCTGAACAAAATGGATATCTCAAAATTTTGATTGGATGTGTTTGGAGAAATGATGGGCGTGGGGGGGGGATAGTTGCCCTCCAATCACTTCCGACTATTAAAAAGAGTACTAGCCCTTTGAATTTCCAATCGATTTAGCCTTTTTTGAAGTTTCTATGACAACACCTTCTATAAAAACCATATATGTCCCCCGGGCATAACTTAAAACCCTTGCCCTGAGGGTTGTAGGGGAGTGTCCTCCTCAAAAAGATATTTTCCATCTGGAAATCAACTACGCCGAACAAAATGGCTATCTCAAAATTTTGACGGGATGTGTTTGGGAGAATGATGGGCAGGGGGTGGGGGGGGCTAGTTTCCCTCCAGTCACATTCGACTATTAAAAAGGGTACTGGTCCTTCAAATTTCCAATCAAATGAGCCCGTTTTGAAGTTTATTGACAACGCCTTCTATAAAAACCTTACATGCCCCCAGGGCATAACTTAAAACCCTTGCCCTGAGGGTTGTGGGGGAGTGTCCTCCTCAAAAAGATATTTTCTATCTGGAAATCAACTACGCCGAACAAAATGGCTATCACAAAATTTTGATGGGATTTGTTTGCGGGAATGATGGGCATGGGGGGGCTAGTCAGTGGCACCAAAACAACTTAATTTGTTGTCGTTCCTCATTCAAACCAGATAGACTTTGTCCTACAGATAGACTTGTCCTTCTTTGTCCTGCTTATGTTTTGTGTTGGTTCAATTACATGGCGAACACTTTTATATTAGGTATTATTAAGATGTTATGAAATGTAATAAGATTATTAGAAACTCGCACCTTAATAATCTCCAATATGAAAATGTTCACCATGCAGTGGCACCAAAACAACCTAATTTGTTGTCGTTCCTCATTCAAACCAGATAGACTTTGTCCTACAGATAGACTTGTCCTTCTTTGTCCTGCTCATGTTTTGTTTTGGTTCAATTACATGGCGAACACTTTCATATTAGACATTATTAAGATGTTATGAAATGTAATAAGATTATTAGAACCTTGCACCTTAATAATCTCGAATATGAAAATGTTCACCATGCAGTGGCACCAAAACAACCTAAATTGTTATTGTTCTTCACTCAAACCAGATAGACTTTGTCCTACAGATAGACTTGTCCTTCTTTGTCCTGCTCATGTTTTGTTTTGGTTCAATTACATGGCGAACACTTTCATACTAGACATTATTAAAATGTTATGAAATGTAATAAGATTCTTAGAAACTCGCACCTTAATAATCTCCAATATGAGAATGTTCACCATGCAATAGCACCAAAACAACTTAACTTGTTGTTGTTCCTAATTCCAACCAGATAGACAATCTTCTTTGTCTGGCTTATGTTTTGTTTTGGTTCAGTTACATGGCGAATACTTTCATATTAGACATTATTAAGATGTTGTGATAGATAATAATATTATTAGAAACTCGCACCTTAATAATCTCCAATATGAAAATGTTTTCCATGCAGTGGCACCAAAACAAGCTAATTTGTTGCTGTTCCTAATTCCAACCAGATAGACAATCTTCTTTGTCCGGCTTATATTTTTTTTTGGTTCAATTACATAGCGAACACTTTCATATTAGACATTATTAAGATGTTGTGATATATAATAAGATTATTAGAAACTCGCACCGTAATAATCTCCAATATGAAAATGTTCACCATGCAGTGGCACCAAAACAATCCATTTTGTTGCTGTTCCTAATTCCAACCAGATAGACAATCTTCTTTGTCCGGCTTATGTTTTGTTTTGGTTCAATTACATGGTGAACACTTTCATATTAGACATTATTAAGATGTTGTGATATATAATAAGATTATTAGAAACTCGCACCGTAATAATCTCCAATATGAAAATGTTCACCATGCAGTGGCACCAAAACAACCTATTTTGTTGCTGTTCCTAATTCCAACCAGATAGACAATCTTCTTTGTCCGACTTATGTTTTGTTTTGGTTCAATTACATGGTGAACACTTTCATATTAGACATTATTAAAATGTTGTGATATATAATAAGATTATTAGAAACTCGCACCGTAATAATCTCCAATATGAAAATGTTCACCATGCAGTGGCACCAAAACAACCTATTTTGTTGCTGTTCCTAATTCCAACCAGATAGACAATCTTCTTTGTCCGGCTTATGTTTTGTTTTGGTTCAGTTACATGGTGAACACTTTCATATTAGACATTATTAAGATGTTGTGATATATAATAAGATTATTAGAAACTCGCACCGTAATAATCTCCAATATGAAAATGTTCACCATGCAGTGGCACCAAAACAACCTATTTTGTTGCTGTTCCTAATTCCAACCAGATAGACAATCTTCTTTGTCCGGCTTATGTTTTGTTTTGGTTCAATTACATGGTGAACACTTTCATATTAGACATTATTAAGATGTTGTGATATATAATAAGATTATTAGAAACTCGCACCGTAATAATCTCCAATATGAAAATGTTCACGATGCAGTGGCACCAAAACAACCTATTTTGTTGCTGTTCCTAATTCCAACCAGATAGACAATCTTCTTTGTCCGGCTTATGTTTTGTTTTGGTTCAATTACATGGTGAACACTTTCATATTAGACATTATTAAAATGTTGTGATATATAATAAGATTATTAGAAACTCGCACCGTAATAATCTCCAATATGAAAATGTTCACCATGCAGTGGCACCAAAACAACCTATTTTGTTGCTGTTCCTAATTCCAACCAGATAGACAATCTTCTTTGTCCGGCTTATGTTTTGTTTTGGTTCAATTACATGGTGAACACTTTCATATTAGACATTATTAAGATGTTGTGATATATAATAAGATTATTAGAAACTCGCACCGTAATAATCTCCAATATGAAAATGTTCACCATGCAGTGGCACCAAAACAACCTATTTTGTTGCTGTTCCTAATTCCAACCAGATAGACAATCTTCTTTGTCCGGCTTATGTTTTGTTTTGGTTCAATTACATGGTGAACACTTTCATATTAGACATTATTAAGATGTTGTGATATATAATAAGATTATTAGAAACTCGCACCGTAATAATCTCCAATATGAAAATGTTCACCATGCAGTGGCACCAAAACAACCTATTTTGTTGCTGTTCCTAATTCCAACCAGATAGACAATCTTCTTTGTCCGGCTTATGTTTTGTTTTGGTTCAATTACATGGTGAACACTTTCATATTAGACATTATTAAAATGTTGTGATATATAATAAGATTATTAGAAACTCGCACCTTAATAATCTCCAATATGAAAATATTCACCATGCAGTGGCACCAAAACAACTTAATTTGTTGGTGTACCTAATTCCAACCAGATAGACAATTTTCATGGTACTACTTATGTTTTGTTTTCGTTCAATTACATGGCGAACATTTTCATATTTTGATGTTTTTAAGATGTTATGACATATAATAAGATTATATACGATGTAAGTTTCGTATACTTTGTAATTTTTCCTTTTTTATATGTTTTGTTTAATTTAGTTTATTTATTTTTGTTTTCGCCTTTTTCATTGATAAATTTGGCTTTTAATAATATTTAGAGTTTATTATTATTAGTGAAAAATGTGTTTCTTTTGTTATTTCCGCTGTATTATGTGAAATATTATAACGTCGTTTTATTGTTCAAACAGCGGCGATTTTTTAAGGATATCACTTTCCCCAAGGGAACTATGAATGGCGGTAAAAAATTCAGGGAAGTCTCATTTTTCCATTTTCAAAAATGGAAGTATCTAGAGTTAAAAAGAATATTCTTTTTTAATTAAAAGACGAGCAATGCTTCGAATTCAACCCAATAAAAAATATTGTAACTATGGGGAGAGGTTCCCATCATACTTAAACCACCGTCCTGTACGTTACGGTTTAACTTTTTATCATAAGGCTTTCCGGATGAATCTTCCGCTTAAGGGTATTTGGTTTACAAAAGTGGATTATTCAATCCGAATATTTTTAAACATCATTGGCAATGAAACCCCGGCAACTATCTATTGGCTATGTTTGATGAATTGTAATCAAACAGTTCGTGGTAACGAACTGTAAGGAGCGAAACGGCTCAATGGTAACCGAAACTCTAAAAAACGGAATATTTATGCCAATAGATACATCAAAAGGATTAAATTTTAATGCTGATTTCAAATATGTAAGTTTCATCAAGTTTAGTCTTACCCATCAAAAGGTAGGCGTCTGAGAAGATTTGGCTGATTTTAGAATAAAAGGGGAAAGACCCCCTAAAAGCTATAGAATCTTAATGAAAATCACACCATCATATGCAGCGTATCAGAGAACCCTACTGTAGAGGTTTCAAGCACATATCTAGAAAAATGTGGAATTTTGCATTTTTTGCCAGAAGAAAGATCACGGATGCGTGTTTATTTGTTTTTTTTTCCCAGGGATGATCGTATCAACCCAGTGGTCCTAGGATATCGTAGGAGGGCTAATTAGAACGGAAATTAAAGGTTCTAGGGCTCTTTTTAAGTGACCAAAAAATGGAGGGCAACTAGGCCCCCTCCCACGCTCATTTTTTTCCCAAAGTCACCCGATCAAAATTTTGAGATAGCCATGTTTTTCAGCATGGTCGAAAATATGATAACTATGTCTTTCAGGATGACTTAACCCCCAAAGTCTCCGGGGGGAGGGCTGAAAGTTATGAACTTTACCCAATGTTAACATTTAGTATTGGTTATTGGGAAGTATACAGACGTTTTCAGGGGGGATTTTTTCTGGTAGGAGGGGGGGGGGGTGGTTCGGGGGTTATACGGGAGGATCTTTCCATGAAGAAATATTTCTTGGGGAAGGGACATTGCTATGAAGGGGGCGCCGGATTTCCCAGCATTATTAAAGATAAAGATCAGAAATTAAATATAAAAAGAACAAGTTTTTCAACTTAAAGTAAGGAGCAACATCAAAACTTAAAACGAACAGAAAATATTACGTATATGATTGGGCTCCCTAGTCAACACCTCGCTCTTAAGCCAAAGATTTTTTAGCACTTTCATAAGAGCTATTTATTCTAATTAACGGCCTTTTTGATTAAGGTGTCATTTTTTAAAGAATTGGAACAAAATTCGACCTTTAGCTTAAAGAGCAAGGTATTCACTAGGGGGCGAACCCCCTTATATACGTATTAAAAATCTATGAATATAGAAGTTCGTTACGTAATTTAATTCCTAAATTACGTATATTTATTACTAATAAAAACGTTCGTAAATAAAATTAAACAAGTTTTAAGAAAGCCATTTAACCAAATAAAAGTAACATTAATGTGCAAATTTTGTTTTAATTATTCATGTACGGTGAGCTAAAATCAAAACCTGCATTAATTCAAAAACGTTCAAAAATTAAATAAAAAAAAACAATTTTTTTTAACTGAAAGTAAGGAACGACGTTAAAACTTAAAACGAACAGAAATTATTCCGTATATGAAAGGGGCTATCCCCTCTTCAACGCTTCGCTCTTTACGCTAAAGTTTCACTTTCTCACAACTCTATTTTTTTTTTTTTTAATAAAAAACTTTATCGTAAAAGCGAGGTGTTGAGGAGGGGACAGCCCCTTTCATATACGGAATAATTTCTGTTCGTTTTAAGTTTTAACGTCGTTCCTTACTTTTTTTTAAATTTAATAATCTTGTAAGAAAGCACTTGTTAAACTTCAATATAAAGAGCAAGGGGCTTATAGCAGTCTTAACTTGTTTCTAAGATACTTTTCTGTTTGTTTGTTTATCGCTCTTTACTTTCGATTGGAAACATTTAAATATATTAGTACCTTGTATCGAAAAACCAAAGTTCATAGTTTAGTTAATTAAACAGGGCAACCTTTGAGCGGTTGGAGGTAGGTTTTAGCCCCATCCTACATTTGTGACATTCAGTAACATTTTTATTGAAAGTAAAAATTACGGTAAAATCATTGGTAAACACATATTTAGAACAAATTTTTAAAAATTTGGCAAAACTAGTTACGTATTTAATACAGTTCACGAGAATCGTATCCCTTCTGGGTATAGCCCCTTTCCAGCCTTCCACTATATTTTTTAGTGTGGAATCCTTAAAAAAATTGTTCCCGTACAGAGATTTAAAATCTTAACAAATTTTAAACCCCTCAATGGGTTGTCATCCCTTCCCCAGGAAGGCTGTGGGGATGACACAGCCAGGGTAAAGAGGGATAGTAAAAGCCTCTAGAAAAGTAAATATGAAGCTTATATTAAATAATAAAATTTTAGATAGGTCTTTAGTCTTCTATAAAACTACAAATTCGTCAGATAAAAAGATTTTATTCATTGGCAGATAATATTGGGAATTTGCAATCTGGATTGTAAATTCACTTACGACTGGTCGTTCCACTGACAGTATCAGTGGATATTCCACTGACAATTGGGATAATGAATTTACATCTGAATTGTCAATTGAACAACTTTACTAAAAAAGGAAAAAAGTGGACCTCGTCTGTAGATTTTTTCCGGGTTGTGGGTCTGGAACGTGGATTTATTTATTTTCGCTGTTCCACAGATTGTAATTTGAAAACCTAGCCTTATAAACTGGTTTTATATACATTTTCTCTAATTGATGCTTATATTTTTTCCAAGAATCTGGTTTGTTACTGGAAAAGGGCTTGTGATGTGTCCAGGTGACGTTGTCAAATTATCAACAACGCGAAAGCGACATTAATGAAGAAAATAACAATAAAACTCGTTTAGTTCCAGGTGTTGCAATACAACGCTAACTTCCCTGTCTTCAAACTTTTCTTTCGTTTCCTGACCTTTGCACTTTGTGATTAGGTAACTTTTTTCTGTTAACCCTTTAGTCCTTACATAGCTCAAGAAAAATATAAATTTTAACTTAACGGAATTCAGGACAAGGGGAACTTTGTTACCCTCAGATACAGATACTTTGCTTCAGATAGACATTGTTCCGTTCTTTTTTGTATGTTTGAATTTCAATCTGTTTCCTTTTAGTCCATGCCAAAGACTATGGGGAAGTGATGAGACGTGAAACTAAAGTTAGTCTCTCAGAGGAATTGCAACACCATCTTGCGTTAGCTAGTAATATCATAAATTTTATTGTAAAAATCGAAACGAAGGATAAAAGCTGTGTTTATTTTTTTTCCGTTTTTGTATAATAATGGAAGATTTTGGAAGATCCAGAAATCCACTCCATTACATCAAATTCTAAACCCATCTTTCAAAAATGTATATATTGCAAAAAGTTTTGGACATAAAAAAGAAATTGAATTTCTAAGTCTTTTAGTTATTGAATCGCAAATTTAAGCAGTGATTTTTTCAAACTTAAAAAAAAACTTGCGGAATATTTTACCCTTTTCCAGGTACTACCCGATTTTTATGCTTTGTCTAGATTCATAGGCGATGAGCCCTGTCCTAAAAGGTGTTATAAGGGTCTTAAGAAGACTGTACATTAGGCAGATTATACACAAATTGAACAGAGCAGATTTTGCCTTGTCTTAATTCACTTGTAAGCTTAGAAGAGAGCACGACTTCCTTTCATAGAAAGTTATAATTTTTTTTACACACCGAAGTGCCTTTTGTGGTAATTTTTTTCTGTTAAGTTCGAGATAAAAAAATTTAATTTCTTCCCTTTGAATTCATTTGTTTATTTATCATCTATTATCTATAAGATGAGACTGCTTTTCATTCTTAATTTCTTGTCGTTTTGGTTTTCATTTATTCATTGATAGTAATTTCGTTTTATTTTAAGTTTGAATTATTATCGGACTTTAATTCTGTTCATCTTAGCTTTTAATATGGCTCTTTACTAGTCTTTGAAAAAGCACCTTATTTGGAAAATATTTTTGAAATTAATTTCTGTTTATTTTTAGTTGACAGAATTACATTATTAGTTAATATTTAGAACATTCAAATTTTTTTTTTAGTTCTAGTACTAATGATTAAAAGGACCACTTGAAATTAAAATTTTCGACAAAATTTAAATAGTCAGTCTAGATTTTCGACAGGCTTTAATTTTGTGTAATAAAAATTTAACAATGATTTTCTATGAATATTCAGGTGGATTGGAAGGATAATCGTTATTCACAATAATTTAAAATCTGCCTAATCTTTTGTCTTGAATAGGGCAAAAGCCCTCCTGACCATATTCAGTAGACATCCTTTGGCATTATCCATCGACCCAGGTCGTAATTGAGGTTCCCTTCGTCCAGGGATTTCATTGGAAATATTTACGCGACATTACATTTTAAACTGAGCAGCGCAAAAAAATTAAATTTTCTGTGCCAAGATTTAGCGTAACGACTTTTTTCTTCAAAAATTTGTTTTCTTCGTTAAGATTTCCCTTAATTTAGTCTATTTGCCCTCAGAGTTTTAGGTCAGAGAAAAAAAATGGCCTATTTGGGGGCGTTACAAGTCAATACAGCCATTTCTTCTAATAGATTTGGTCTTCATTAAGGCTTCCTTATCTCTTAAAAATCTAAGCCAATCTGAGAAATCAAATTTGTTGGCCCAGCTTCAGATGTCATGCATCGTACCAATCTCAACAATTTTTTGCTTCTTGAGGTGCACCTGGTCTTATCTACATTAACTTCAAATTATAAGCGTATCAGAGATAAAAAAAAAAAAAAGCTCAGGGGCCATTTTTGGGCAAAAAAAAATCCTATTATAATTTTTGTACAGAATGGTATCCTTGACCCAACGGCTTAAAATTTACATGCTTTTAAGAAAACAAAAAATTTACAATATTTAAGTATTTAAACCTTATATTTAAATTTATATTTAAACATTCAAATATTTCGATATTTAAAAAAGCGAAATAAAGGCTTCAAAGTTCTTTTGTTGGACGAGCCAATATTTAGGGGACAAAATTTTTCGGGGCTCTTATCTCTTCTATTAAGCAACATACTTTATTTCCCCTTGCCATCCCGAAACACTCTCTGAAAGTCTGAAATTGAAGCCCCTGAATTGAAATTGAAAGTCTGAAATTGAAGTCTCAGCATTTTACTAATGAGCTATTTTGACTGCCGCTTATCTTTTGATTAATTTCACAACTTCACCGCGAATAGACATGAAGTTCTACTGGGACAAGCAGTACCAAAATTTTTAGGTGGACTGTATTTACACATTTGGTTCTCCCCACCATTAATTTCAAAACAAAATATTAATTTCCTTTGCCCCCCTCCTCAATAATCTCATCCTCAAAAGTTTCAGATCAAGAGTTTCAGCTCATCTTCAAAAGTCGTCATGTTGTAGGTTCGTTATTTTCCAACCTGGATAATATGACTGGTTTCGATTTACCAGCGCTTCTCCATCCAAATCAAAGTTCCATCCATTTGGTCCTCAGCATCCACAAAACAAAAAATCAACACGATCTCTGAAGCTGTTCCTGACATAATGCAGCAGATACGCAAATATTTGATAATCCGGGTGCCCATGGTGTCTTCAATTTGATATCTCTGCTTTATCAGGAATAGACTCTACCAACTAGAGATCATATGTCAATGAATTTCAAACAGATTTGACAGTGAACAGATTCTAGTCCCACACAAGCTTAAAGGGTCAAGACGTCTCGGTAGATTCAAGGCAAAATATGTTTAGTCCTTTTCTGACCCTTTCCTAATGTTAAAAGCCGATTTACATTGCTACTTCACCGTGAATAGGTTCAAAGTTCCACAGGGGCTTATAGTACAAAGTTTTAATTTGACTGGAGGCGGAATATATTTTACCATCTCTTCCAAACATGGAATGTGAAGTCATCCTGCCTTTCCGCCTCCACCTCCGACACAACATGAAAATTTCAGCGCCATTCCCAAGCTGTTCCCGAGATGTTGCAGATATGATATTTTGATAGCCTCGATGCACATAGCATCTTGATGATTTAGGTTTACCCTCTACCCCCAAGCTACAACTCAAAGTTTCCTTACCTCCTTCCTGCTCAACACTACCTGAGGGTTTCAGCTTGGAGTCTCAACCTGTTCCCAACACATTGCAGGTACGTCCTTTCGATATCCCTGCAACGCATAGCGTGTTTTGATTTACCGCGCAACGTAACCATGCTTATATTACAAGTCTTATTTTTTTCATGATTTTCCTGGGTTTTTTTCTCAACTAAATCTACAAATTAGATTGTGGTGGGAAAATACTTCAATTTTAAAAACCATTTAGGGTATCAATTAAAGTATAATAACTGACTTTCATTGAGAATTTAGAAGGTTTTCCTCTTTAATTTATTCCCTTAGACACAAACTAATTATCCAATAAGATGTGTAATTAAGGCAAGCAAAATCTCGGGAATCATCTTATCCTGATTCAAGAATTCTAGTTAAATCTATTTGAGTTTCTCCGGGAGAAGCATTAGATTTTGTAAGCAACTTCTCATCCGACATATTTACTTTTAATTTAGTCTATTTTAGTGCATTAAACTACAGTAATAAAGAATGTCTGTTCACTATTAAATCAAAACGTCTATTGCAATGTTTTGCCTCAGGAAGAAGGGTTGGGGTCCAAATGTTCCTTGTCTAATTGTCATCTTTGACTTAAATATACCAAGCAAGATTATGGAAACTGATAAATTTACTGAAATTAGGTTTATTGACCCCACTAGACACTTGGGTTTCAGATCTCTCCGATTCACTACACAATATTTATAAAACGCAATATACGCTGTCTCTCCCTCGGCTCTGAACTGTAATATCTCTAGTCAGTCGTTATTTCTGATGTTGCGACTTTGTTTCGATTACAAAAAAACAAGTTTTCTCATTTGAAAGTAAAGACTAACATTAAAAGTTAAAACAAACACAAATTATCCCAAATATTGGGAGGTCTGTCCCTTCTCCAATCCCTCGCTCTTTACGCTAAAGTTTTATAGTGCTTTAAAAAAACTTCTTATTCCAATTAAACGACCCCCGTGTTTTAGCAGTCGTTCTTAAAGAATTGTGATAAAAAGTCAGTTTTTTGTGCAGAGAGCGAGGGGCTGAGGAGGGAGCAGCCTCTGATATTTGGAATAATTCCTGTCAGTTTTAAATTTTAATGTCACTCTTTACTTTCAATTGAAAAAACTTGTTTTAAACTTAATTTCTGTTTGTTTTCAAAAGAATAGCCCTAATTTCTAGGAGGGCTATCCTCAAACCTGTTGTTAAATTAAAATTTAACTGTGAATGTAATGTCTCAAGAAAAAGAGTAATACGCTTATTTAGCGTATTTACTTTCGAAATTAAGTGTATTTATCCAAATTAAACTATAATCTCCTCAACATGAGCTCAACCATTATGCTACACATATCATTCTGAATGTGTATATATATATACATATATATATATATATATATATATATATATATATATATATATATATATATATATATATATATATATATATATATATATATATATATATATATATATATATATATATATATATATATATATATATATATATATATATATATATATATATAGGACTTGTAGTCCTGACACTATTCTATATATGGATTCTCACTGTCGCTCGTCTTCTAAACGCAGACAAGTTGAGCCTTTTCTTGATGTCATGACGTCCAAATGGACCTTAAATTAGAAGTAGTTCCTTATTAAAATTACGTTTTTTTTTATTAGACCTTCAACTTTTGCCTCGGAACCTTTGTTTCTTTTAATTGTCTATTAGACCTTCAACTTTTGCCTCGGAACCATTGTTCTTTTAAAATCCAAAACCTAATAATCATCACTATCATTTTCAATTTGTTTGGTTCGTTTTTCCTCGGCTTGTCTTTCGTCATTATGAAATATATATAGCCAAACCTTTTTTTTAACAAAGGTATGGTAGGCATTGATGATCAGAAAAAAATATCACTTTAACAATAAGACCTTTCGTTGGTAGCTGTCAGGGCTTTCTTCCACACTTCTTTATACGTTCTTAGTTCATTTTCAGGTGGTAGGAGAACTTTTAAGCTACGTTGTTTTTTCACACGAGGAAACGCAACGTATAACATTCCATGATTAAAAACTGGAGTCCTAAGGTTGGCGCCAACAAATTCAAAAGTTTGCCCTTGTTACTTATGTATAGTCTTGGCAAATGAGGGTCAAATTGAAAATTGATGTCGTTGAACAGTACATCCAAGTTGACATTTACTAGAGTCCACTGTAACTCGGGATATGTGGACTTCTTTTCCTAATTTTCCTCCAGTGATTACATTCGCCTTAATTATATTGTTACATAATTAAGTAACAATAAAACAGGTCCCATTACACATCTCTTCTGAAATATCTAAGTTACGCGAAAGCATAACTATCGTATTTTTCTTTATTTTTAAGTCATGTGGTGGTAAATCTGTTGTGTCAATTGAATTGACGAATTCTGGAGTAAATTCAATTCCTCCTTTTTCTTTATCTTTTACAGAATCGTAACTTTTATACAATTTGTATTCTCTTGGAAGGTGATCGACAATTTTTGCATTTATTTTACTAACTTCTTTGTTGATCGAAGCTAAAATAACTCGATGCTTCATTAAATCGAAACTTTGTTTAGACAAACATTCTCCAAATACTTCCTCGATTAAATTACCACTGGAAATTATATCTTCCAGTAATTCAATTTCGTTAAGTTCATTTTTAGGAAGATTTCCATTTCCCAGTTCGAGGATGCACTTTGCCAATACTTCCTGTTCAGGATCGACCCACATATTTTTCTCAAAGGAAACATGTTTGGAGTTCTTCCAAAGATGACTTTTTTTATTGATAAATCGAGTATTTCACTGCGGCAGCTTCGGGGTTGAACTGGTAAACACTGTCGGAAATCACCTCCAGCAACTGAAATTTTCCCACCAAATGGTAGGTTTGGATTTGCAATGGACCGCAACAACTAATCCATATTTTGTAAACCATACTTGGGAAGCCTGGGTGCTTCGTCAAGTAGGAAAACGTCTACTTGAGCTAATTAGAAACTTCTGCTTGAACCAGGTCTTATACAGGAAACAGAATCTGAGGAAAGTGGAACTTTCAAGCCAAAGGTCTTGTGTGTTGTTAGTCCAAATGGCAATAAAGTTGCTGCTATTCCTGTATAAGCCATACATTGTACTTTGTATTTTTTTTTTTCACACAGAATGGGATACAAGGTCGAATAAACAAATATTTTACCGGTACCTCTTGGTCCATCTATGAAAAAACATTGTTCCCGAAATAATTAGGATCATTCAAAGCCAGTAAAATATTGTCAACAATTTTAAGCTGTTTTCCTTGCAGAAGCCGATAAATACTATCTCCATTAACAGCTGACTCTCTAGAATTTGCTCTAGAATAACAGCTGACTCTCTAGGTCTCAATGGTGTCCATGCCGTATCATTCCACTCAAAAACTAAAATTTCGACCTTCTATTGCCACCGTATTTAACTTCGATGCAATAATACGGTAAGCACGCTTTACTACAAGATATTCAGATAAATTATGTCGTCTTGCATGCAAAGTGATTTTTGAATCTTTCTCAAAGAGTTTTTTTATCAGCAGGATTACCATAAACAAGAATCTGTTGGAAGAGCATTCGCATTACAGAAGGTATTTTGGATAGTGCCGATTCTTCTAGGGCGTCGAACCACTGTTTATCGTCGAATTCAAGGCCATGAGCCAGGCATGATTTTTTTTTTTTTATGTGGAATATACAACGTTATCAACTGTTTTAAGATCTCCAAAACTTGTTGTATTCCTCACATGATACAAAAGTACTCGTAAATAGAAGCACTCGGGAAAAGCTGCAAAATTTACGTTGTTAATTCGTCCCTTGACACGTAATCGACAGATTCTTTGTTCCCATGAACTGGTAATGCCATTCTATTTATAGTGTTCAGTCATATCCCAATAATAGAGAAATTACTTCTATTTCATTTGTTTTAACGCCTTGTTGTGTCGAAAATACGCATCCAACATTGAGCCTTATTGTCCAATATCTACCAAATCTTCTTGGGCTTGGCTGATAATTTGCATTAGATAACGTCCTGGCAAATGGACATTTAAACGTTGAACGACATGGCTCTTTTTCTGGATATCTTAACTAAATAGTCGCCAGCATACTTAAATTGGCGTAATGCAGCGTCCTTTTACATAGGTTTTAGCTTCATTGTAAGCCAAGCATCGTTTGTTTCCGACAATCTTTATTGAAACACAATCATGTCCCTTGTAGATGTATTTATATAGATACTTTACCGGACCTATATTTCCTACATATTCGACATTTATGTGACATTGGTACTTTTTAAGTATATGAGGATTATATGGGGTGACATGACGGCAATATGTGGTGGCACGAGTAATTTGGCAAATATTAGAATATTTTCGATAAACAGCACGGTCATGTGAAAATTTTTCTCTATTCATTTCGTCTAATTTGGGATCATAACGACGTTGACACTTTATTTTTTCACCATCCGCTAGAGATGTGACTGAATTGTACTGTTTTGGAAAACCGAAGCGGCACTGGAATTTTCTATTTTTATTAATCATACAACTTTAAGACTAATTCTCTAAATAATGAATTGTTGGAATTTGGAATTTCAGCTGAAATAAAATAATCAATTTCAACTGGATTATGGATTCGATCCTGAGGACTCATGATCAATAGCTAATGCATATGTGGTAGTCCAAATTTTTGAAATTCAATCGTATAAACGTATGCTGCCAACTTTCCAAATATCTGATACTTATCAATATCATTAATTATATCGTTAAATTTCAATTTAGAAATTCGAGTAATGAGATCGGGACGATCTTGAGGGGACTGTTCTATAACAAGAGTTTTCATCAAGTTTAATACTTGCTGCTTCTTTAAATTCAGGTCAATCAGGACTGCAATTCACAGTTATAAGGGAATCCGGGAGTCCAAGGTGACGAACAATAGCCAAGGTGTTTTCAAAATGTTCAGCAAAGTAGCGTGTTTATCCGACGAATGATGACAGTAGCATAAACTTTTTCACCAACGAATGCATCCTTTCTCGAGGCTACGTCTTTAAGAAGTCGTGTAACACCTAAGTAGTTTTCACCCATGAAAACTAAATATGGTTTCTGTTTGAATTTTATCCAATCAATACGATCAAGCTCAACACAAATAGCGGTATCAACGAGGTACTGTTGGAAAAGTCTTTCACCAAAATGCAAAGCATTAAAACCAATCCTACGCATATCTGGTGATACACCTTGCACAGAAAGGTTTTTCGCATGTTCAGGTTGAAAAGCCATACGATTCCTTGATAATTCAATCCGTGTTATATGTGGATGACTCACATAAGGTGTTTGAAGTAGCATACCCCTTGACCATCTTGAAGTTCCAGCTGGATAAAATATTGGGTAGGTAAACAGCTCCACACGATGGTCAGTATTTTTTTAAATGACAAGATTTTTGCCATGTTGTTTTACAACCGTTTAATTTGGTGGAAAACTATGGTCAGCATTAAGAGTAAGCACAGCGCACACTTCATTAAATGCGGGAGGGTTAAATCGTCTATAATCCACACCATCTGACAAAGTAAAAACGAGCTACACTTTGGAGGGTGTTGTCCCAATGAAGCAGCAAGTTGATTTGAATCATCCTCCACTTCTCGCATTTTTTTTGTAACCTTTGGTATA
>CM051272.1:51813091-51943091 GCA_027921565.1 Artemia sinica
TTCCTAGCCTTTTTCTTATTTTGAATTTGAAAAATCCCAGCTATAAAAAGGAGACTTGGAGCAGAAGTTTCTACATATTTTATCTGTAGTTGAAGTTAAAAAAAAAAAACTTCCAAATGGCAGAAAACACAGCAACGTTTTATTTTTCACATTTTATACTCCTGTTTTTAACTTTTTTTTTTTTGTTTGCAGCTTCAACAAGCTACTATTGCAAAAAGAAGAATTGGAACAGAAACATCTGCATCTTCTACAAATAGTTGAAAGTGAAAAAACTGCCAAATGGCAGTACACTCAGCAATGTGAAGAATTAACGGATGAAATAAAGAAGCTTAGATCAGAGGTAAGTCCTTAAGATATATTTAGATATAGTTACCCAAATAGTGTGTTGCCTACTTGAACAAGGAACAGAGAGAACATAGTGTACACTACCAAGGACAGATTAAAAACATTCCCCCCCCCCTGGGTCTGTCCTAGGACTCTGCATACTTGAAAACCACGATTTTAAAAGATTTTTCTTTGACTCTTTCAAATCATGTATGCAGTAGCATATTGTAACAGGCAATAACATATAAAATCATGCAGTAACATATTTTCGCCAGTGTTATCACGTTGAAACATGAAAAAAAAGCAAAACCAATTTGTCAAATTCAACGATGATTTTCATCAGTAGATAACGAAGCATCAAACAAACATTTCCTTTGTTATACTTTATTAAGCTGCATAGTGTCTTAGTTTTTTTGTTCTTAGTTTTTGTTCTTAGTTTTTAGTATGTTCTTAGTCTTTTTGCTGATTTTTTTTTTCTCTTTAAAAGAGAGATATCTCTTTTAAAGTTTGGCACTCACTACAACACAAAACCGCAGAACTTTATTAAAAATTGAATTTCCAAGATTTTTCTAATCTATATGAAACAGTTCATGGTAACGAACTGAAAGTCAGGAGCGATGCGGCTCAATAGTAACCGAAACTCTAAGAAATAAAGTCATGATAACAACAGATAATAAAAAGAATCGAATTTTGATGCTTGTTCAAAATGTGTAAGCTTCATCAAATTGAATGTTACCCTTCAAAAGTTACGAGCCTGAGAAAATTAGTCCTATTTTCGAAAAAGGGGGAAAACACACACAAAACATCAAGTGATCTTAATGAAATTTTCTTAATTGAAAATTGCACTATAAGATTCAGCATACCAGACAACTTTAGTGTAGCTCCTATGTACAAGGAGCTCATATGTAGGTCCTTCAAGCTCCTATGTACAGAAATATAGAATTTGGTAATTTTTGCCAGAACAAAGATCAGGGATGCGTGCTGATTTTTTTTCCAGGGGTGATCGTATCGAACAGATGGTCGTATAAGATCGGGATAGGGCTCATTTGTTGGAAATCAGATGTCCTAGCTCCCTTTTTAAGAGACTAAAAATATTGGAGGGAGTTAGCCTCCCTCCCATGCTAATTTTTCCCCAAAGTCGCCCGATCCAAGCTTTGAGATAGTTATAAAAAGTTTTTGAACTTTTAATAAACTCATTATTCTAATTAAACTGCCTTTGTGATTTAGGAATCATTCGTAAGTAATTAGGACAAAAAGTCAAACTTTAGCGTAAAGAGCGAGGTATTAAGGAGGGGGCGACCCTCTCTTTATATGTAGTAATTTCTTTTCGTTTTAAGTTTTAAATGTTGCTCCTTGATTTCAGTTGAGAAAACTGATTTTTTTATTTAATTTTCGATAAGAAGGATGAAGATTTTCCAGATCCATCGATGATGCACCTTCAATTCGACATTTTCGTTCCCCGGTTTACAGCAACAGATAGCAAGGCTTTGGCCCAACCTTGTCGTAGCTGGAACTGAACCCAGGGACCCTTATTGCCAACTTAAAAAAAAAACCTTTTTCGCATGCTGATCAATGGTCTGCGTTGCGCAGATACCGATCTCCTGATTCGATGCCTTCGGAGGGGAGTGCAATGTTTGGTTGGGGGCAAATCACCCGAAGCTTCCCGTGTTTTTCCCGAGATTTCTCCAGGTACCCATTTAGAGCTGGGTCGACTCCGGCTGAGCTTACAGAAACACATCATTGACCCATGTCCCAAACCAAATAACCAGCGACACCCAGGCTCGAACCCCCTGACGTCAGGGTTTCCAGCCGGAGCGCTAAGCCCTCGGCTAGGACGGCTCTGTCCTAGTAGGCAGAGCATTAATCCATGGTGCTACCCCAGGGTCAATCTAGCCTATATGTGATACCTTATCATATGATTTTCTTTTTTTCAAAATTCATTTGTTTCCATATCACGTAAAAGAGCCCTCTCCCGATTTTCTATGCAAATCTTTTCTTTAATCACATTCTATTTGTAAAATATGTAATTAACATGTTTTGAAATTTGATAGTCACGTATTGATCTTAAGTAATTTTAAGGATTAATATTGAAAAATTTATGACTGTTCCCTAATAGTCCCCAAAAGACTGAGGGTCATAAAGATGTATGGCATGCTTAATATTATAAATTCGGGGGTATAGGCAGTTGAAAGGGACACGGGTCTAAAGGAATGACTAAGCTTTTCAAACCCATAGATTAAAAATCTACGAATGACTTTAATTTGTATTGTGGGGCCCTTTTGTCGAAAGCACATGTTCTTGTCTGACCCCCATATGGGGGGTGGATTTTGTGGGGCGGATAGATATGGGATTTCTCAACCTTTGCGGTTAGAATGGTTAACTTAAAATGTGAACCTGGTAATATTTTGATTATGGTGATGCCTGGGGCTTGTGAAGTATTTTAAGGGCTATATTTTCCCTTTGACCTGCTTTGCTCCGTATTAAAGAAACACCAATTAATTACAGTCAATTAATCGGTTACGAACAGCTATATTATTTAGTAAGGTTATCCCCCCCCCCCCCGAAAAAAGGGAGAAAATATGGGGTAGATACATCGCCCAGTATCCCTGAGTGATATGAATATAAAAAAAAAAGTGTGAAATATTTTGGAAAATATATTCATTCCTTTGAGATTTTAAATCCCTCCCCCCCCCCATATCCTCTACATAAATATTTTTCGGTGGAATCAATCCAAGCTGATAGTACAACTAAATAAGATGCGTGCGTACAGTAAAGGGGCTGCGCTCATTTCATTGTCTAGATTTGTATATCTTCCATAAAAAAAATCTAGAGTTTCTTATATCTTCCAAGGCCGTACCCAGAGGGGGGAGGGGGGTTTGACCTCCCCTCCAAAAATGTTTGTTTGACTCGTAAAAACGTAACAAAAATGGATATAAACAAATTTTGTATGCGTTTTTTGAGTTTTTTTTTGTGTACCCCCCCCCCCCCCGAAAAAAATCTTTGAGTAGCCCCCCCCCCCGAAAAAAAACCTGGGTACGGCCTTGATATCGTCCATAGAATTTGCACCTTCTTCATATGTGCAATTGTAAAGGTTACCCAACCCGTAAGATGGCGACTTAATTTGGTGAAAATAAGACTTCCAGATGAAAGCCTCTTTCATTGGCTGCTTCACTAAGAAGACGTAGTTATTTTCGAGAAAAAGAAAAATTGACATATTCTCATGAAAATTTTGAAGTCACGAAAGCACGAAACGATTTCTTGTCTTGAAGTCAATTATGGTGTTTATGTTCAATTTCATGTAATCAGCCATCTTTTTGGCTCGTATCAGATTTAACCCCTCACCCCAAGCAAAAAAAAACACAAATATGATTCATTACATGCTTCGGAGCTAAACAACATTTTTGACAAACTTAACAATGAGAATTTCAATAGAATACTTAAAGAATTGCTCTTGATATTGGATTGAGATGGGTTTTCGGAGCCCAGGTGTCTATGGAAGGTTTTGATTGGTAATTTGTTCCATACTCTGTTATTTTGCTGTTTCTTGGGTTTTAGACAGACTTGGCCATCCCCCTTGTCTGTGTACCAGTCATGAGGAAATGATAGTCTCGTTCAAAAAGGATCCTAAATCCCAAAAGAACGTTTTTATTAAACAAAAATAATAACTTTTTCATTTGCAGCTGAAATAACTAGGGTGACACTAGGGTGAAATAACTAGCCATGTCATGCATTACATGGAAAAAGCAGTTTCTGCACGAGAATTACGCTTAGAAGAGCGAATTCTTTTTTATCCATCCAAGATATATACAGGCCATACCAATCAGTGTTTTCGCGTTTTTTTAAAGATTTTAGCATTTTGATTTCATGATAAGCTTATTTCAATGACATTCCATTTTTTTGCAAGATATATTGTGCATACAATATATATATATATATATATATATATATATATATATATATATATATATATATATATATATATATATATATATATATATTATATATATATATATATATATATATATATATATATATATAATATATATATATATATATATATATATATATATATATATATATATATATATATATATATATATATATATATATAATATATATATATATATATATATATATATATATATATATATATATATTTATATATATATATATATATATATATATATATATATATATATATATATAATATATATATATATATATATATATATATATATATATATATATATATACGATATATATATATATATATATCGTATATATATATATATATATATATATATATATATATATATATATATATATATATATATATATATATATATATATATATATATATATATATATATATATATATATATATGTGCATCTTTTCTGCACACAAATCTACGTATAAGCTTCAACCTATTTTGATCGACAATAACCTTTTGTCTGTGGGATTAAAAAAAGTTTTTGTTTTATGTTTCTCTAAGTTTCTTTTTTGTGACTAAGAGACGACGTATTCTTTTTATCTTTGTATATTTATTCTTCAAAGAAGATCTCCTGGTATTGGAATTAAAAAATACAAAAAAAGGAAAATTACATGGAGGAAGCCAGAAGCTATAGGAGAAATCAACTGAGTTAAGTGTTTTATTTTATTATTAATATTAATATTTTTTTACTTATTTGGGCAAACTTGTACCGTGGAGCTTACTTATACATCTTTGCCATACTCAAGCATCTTTGCCATACTCTTTTTAAAAGTTTACTAACAAAAGTTTACTAAACAAAAATTTTTTCTCGAATTCTGGGTTTATTGAGTTACTAAACTTCCCATCTGATCCGTTTAGTCGCGTACAATCAGAGTCTAAAAGCCATCGTTTACGTTTCGTAGAAATATGTAAAACAGAACTCGCGAAACTTATAAACTGAAATTTCAATTTTACGATGCTCAAATTTTACCATATTTGTTGAGTTATTATGTAAAATGCAATTGAACAGTCAAATAAACAATTCAAATATGAATTAGATTAGCTCTAAGACAAACATCAGATAAAATTGCAAAAGAGATACAAAGCAGTTTTTGATTATATAATACCACTTACATTGTAGGGACAATAATGGGGATTTAGTGAAGATGTTTTTTTATTTATGGAAAAATAGATAGAAAAAATATGGCCTTATTTGTATAGCATATTGAATTTTCTTTTTAGAAATAATTAGCCTAAGAGCTTGTCGGACAACAGGTCTAAATAAACGAAAAAAACATAGTATATACTCTGTTGCAAGAACCAGAGAAAAATATTTCATTCCATCATCCAGACACAAAATTTAAAGTCTCCTCTTCCCCTTCCTCCCACAAAAAAGTACTTTTCCTTAAAGTTGCGACTCCATCCTCACACCATGAGACAAAAGAGGCATATTGAATAAAATACTTATGAATATCATCACTCTTTTTAAACCTACTGACTGTACTCAATCTCTATAATAAGGAATACTCGCATGCCTTCAGGCTTCAGACGTAAAAATAAAGAAAAACGTATTAATTCTTTCTGGAATCAAAGCCAACTGACTCTGATTTTGAAAGTACTTCCAAAAAATACGTGCATCGGTTACCAGCTGTAAAATATCACCCTGGCTTTTTACACATTAGTGATTGGTTTGGGGTTACAGATGCTTACTCATTATATAAAATAACGAAGATAGACGAAAGAATTTGAAGCTGAGAACATGGAAAACATAATTTAAAAGTCTTTAAAAATAATTCTTTTTTGAAGTTTTTGTTCTAATGTCTGCTTTCGAAGATTTTGTTTAAGTATAATTTGGCATGGAAACAATATAGGCTATTGAAAAAAAGAAATTATAAATAATCTTTAAAATGCAAAAAATTCTTTTATGCTCATGAGAACGGTGTTAATTCTTATTTGTCTAAAATTATTCCGTATATGAAAGGGGCTGTCCCCTCCTCAACGCCTCGCTCTTTACGCTAAAGTTTTTGTTATTTAAAATAAAAAGTTGTGAGACAAAGTCAAACTTGTGCGCATATTACTTAATGACAGCGCAACCATCACTGTCACATAATACTTTTTTGACATTTCATTTTTGAGCCGAAACGTACAAAACGTTTTTTTCTTCTTTTATTTTTCTTTCTTTTTTTCTTTTAGTTCTTTTACCTTGCTAGGACTCGAAAGGTCAATTTACATCCAATGTTACAGTACCTCAAGCATCAGAACCCTTCAAGCTATTTCAAAAATTCTGTATCGAGAACTATATTCTAAAAATAATCTACTGCGCAACACCTGAGATATCCCGTTTTTCGCGCACGCTAGAACAGCATGTTTACGGCCAAAATTTGGCCCGCAATCGGAAAACTATTGCTCTTAATGAATTTTAGTGATAAAGGGATGCAAAAATTGTGAAAACACCTAGCTATTAGAGACGCATATCCTACACATTAAATCTTGAAAATACAGACACTGTAAATACAATTTCAATTAATAAAAAAATTACAACAATATTAAAACAATGAAAAAGCAGTAAAAAAGCACAGCAGCCAAAAAACAAAACGTGAAGAACATGACAAATGAAAAAAAATGTTTGAATAGAAAAAAGGTATGACTCCTAGCAGCTATTTCTGGGGGGAGCAAGCTTGTTGTTAAGTCTTTTCTTAGGAAAATGGTCCATTCTTGCAAAACTTAATCTTAACTAACTGAAGGAGGGCATAAATTCTTCATTTTACTCATATTGCAAGGGTAATTAAGGAACATTTAATATATTTTTCTATTTTTGTGTGTTTTCTCAGAGAAATGGGCCATTACTACAAAACTTAGTACTAACTAGCTGATATAGTCCATAAATTCTTGATTTTAGTCATATCGCGCTAATTAAGGAACATTTAACACATTTTTTATTTTTTTCGTTTGTTTTCTTAGAAAAAGGGACCATTATTACAAAACTTAGTATTAACTAGCTAAAATAGTCTATAAATTCTTCATTTTAGTGATATAGCACGGGTAATTAAGCCACATTTAATATATTTTTTAATTTTTTTGTGGTTCCTTGATTTGCTGTAATTGATGCTGTAACTTTTTCTGTTCTTTGGAAAAAATCCAGAAAGGAATTTGATCTTTTTCTCTTCTTTGAAAAGATTCAGAATCAAAGTTTAACATTTGTCTCTTCGTTGGAAAAAATTCAAAATGAAAGTTTAACATTTCTAATCCATGGAAAAAGTCAGAAGAGAACTTGAACTTTTCTTCTCTTCCTTGAGAAAATTCGGAACTTAAGTGGAACTTTGTCTCTTCGGGAAAAATTCAGAATCGAAGTGTAACTTTTTCCATCTTCTACCGAAAATTCGGAAGTGAAATGAGAGTTCTTTCTCTTCACTGGGAAAATTAAGAAGTGAAGTAAGACTTCTTTTTGTTCTTTGGCAAAATTTTGAATTGAAATGGACTTATTTCTATTCCCCGGAAAAAATTGGAATCGAAATGTTACTGTTTTCTCTTCCTTGAGAAGATTCAGAAGAGAACTTGAACTTTGTTTCTCTTCTTTGAGAAAATTCAGAGTTGAAGCGTAACATTTTTGTCTCTTTTCTGGAAAAATTCAGAAGAGAACTTGAACTTCTTTTCTTTTCTTCATTGATAAAATTCAGAACTTAAGTGGAATTTTTCTTCTTTGAGGGAATTCAGAACTTATGTGTAACTTTTTTTCTTTTCTTCGGAAAATTCAGAATTAAAGTTTAACTTTTTTTTCTCTTCTCTAGATAAAAAAGTTCCGAATCAAACCTTAGCATTTGTTCATCCATGGAAAAATCCAGAGGAGAACTTGAACTTTTCTTCTTCTTTGAAAAATTTAGAACAGAAGTTAAACTTTTTATCCTGCTTCTTTACTTCTTTGAGAAAACTCAGTACTAAAGTGGAACTTTTTCTTCTTTAGGAAAACTCAGAACTAAAGGATAACTTTTTTCCCTTCTTCGGAAAAAATCAGAGTCGAAGTATAACTTTTTCCATCTTCTACCAAAATTTTAGACGTGAAGTGAGACTTTTTTCTCTTTTCAGAAAAATTTGGACGTGAAGTGAGACTTCCTTTTCTTCTTTGAGAAAATTCAGAATTGAACTGGACCTATTTGAATTCTCTGAAAAAATTCGGATTCGAAATGTAACTTTTTTCTTCTTTGATAAAATTAAAAAGAAAACTTGAAAATGTTTGTCTTCGTCGGAAAAATTCCGAACAAAATTTGGAACTTTCACTCTTCTTGGGAAAACTCAGAATTAATTGTAACTTTTTCTATTCCCTACCAAAAATTCAGAGTCGAAGTTTAACATTTTATCTTCATTGGAAAAAAATCACAATTGAACATTAACATTTTTCTCTTCTATGGAAATGCAGAAGAGAACTTCTATGGAAAAACTTCAGAAGCGAAGCATAAATTTTTCCATCTTCTACCAAAAATTCAGAAGTGAGACTTCATCCTCTTCACTTAGAAAATTCAGAAGAGATCTTTACATTTTTTCACTTTTTTGAGAAAATTCCAAACTTAAGTGGAACTTCTTCTTCTTTAGAAAAACTGAGAACTGAACTGTATTTTTTCTCTTCTTTCGGAAAATTCTGAATCGAACTTTTAATTTTTCTTCTCTTCTTTGATTAATTCAGATGAGAACTTGAACTTTTTTCTGCTTTGAAAAAATTCAGAAGTGAAGTGCAACTTCAGTTAACTACATTAAAATAACTACATTTAAGTTAGGCTGATTTAACTTAGGTTAGCATGACCGCTCGTGCTAAACTAAGTTAAATTAATAAAACTTGCATGTAGTTAAATACATTAAGTTAAATAGTTAAAGATAAAAAAGTTATACTTCAGTTCTGAGTTTTCCTATGAAGAGATTAAGTTCCACTTTAGTTCAAAATTTTCTCAACGAAGAAAAAAATTCAAGTTCTCCTCTGAATTTTCTCAAGGCAGAGAAAAAAGTTACAATTCCGATTCCAAATTTTTCCAGAGAATAGAAATAGTTCCACTTCAATTCAAAATTTTCTAAAAGAAGAAAAAGAACTCTCACATCACTTCCGAATTATTTCAGTGAAGAAAAAGAAGTCTCTCTTCCCTTCTGAATTTTCGATAGAAGATTGAAAAAGTTATAATGCAATTCTGAATTTTTTTCTGAAGAGAGAAAGTTCCACTTAAGTTCCAAATTTTCTCGAAGAAGAGAAGAATAGTCCAAATTTTCTTCTGACTTTTCCTATGGAACAGAAATGTTAAACTCCCATTTTGAATTTTTCCAAGTAAGAGAAAAATGTTATACTTTGATTCTGAATCTTCTCAAAGAAGAGAAAAAGATCAAGTTCTGTTCTGGATTTTTTCCAAAGAAGAGAAAAAGTAACAGCATCAGTTACTGCCCATCAAGGAAAACTAGTGTTGAAGTTTCAGGCTCCTATCCATAAGAAATGTAGAATTTGTAGATTTTTCGAT
Source organism: Artemia sinica (assembly GCA_027921565.1). Taxonomy (NCBI): domain Eukaryota; kingdom Metazoa; phylum Arthropoda; class Branchiopoda; order Anostraca; family Artemiidae; genus Artemia; species Artemia sinica. The sequence goes on from CM051272.1 coordinate 51,822,879, forward strand.
GAAAACATGTAAATAATGGAACATTCGATTTGGTAAGCTTGGTGAATGTGTACTAGAAGTCAAATAGGTTCAAAATTTCATGAAGAGTCAAGGGACAAATCTTAGAAAATGTTGGTTATTCACTATATCAGTGAAAAATCCTCGAAAATTTTGCTTGTGATCTAAGTTTTGTATTCTATTGAAGCAAATTTTAAAAGGGGGAAATACTCACAAGAGATATAACGGGTCTTAATAAAAATTACAGCATCAAATACAGCACATCAAAGAACCTTAGCGTTGAGGTTTCACGCGCCTATCCACCAGAGATGTAGAATTTGTTGCTTTTTCAATGAAAATTTGCAAAAAATGGAAAATTCAATGTGGTAAGATTGATGAATGTGTGCTAGTAGTCAAACAACTTCACAATTTCGTGAAAAGTAAGGGGAAGAATCTTAGAAAATCTTGGCTATTCATTATATCAGTGAAAAATTCTCGACAATTTTGACTGTAATCTAAGTTTTGTATTCTGTTGAAGCAAATTTTAACGGGTCGTGATAAAAGTTACAGCATCAAATAAAGCACATCAAAGAACCTTAGTGTTGAGGTTTCACGCGTCTATCCACAAGAAATGTAGAATTTTCAATGAAAAAATGCAAAAGATGGAAAATTAAATGTGGTAAGATTGGTGAATGTGTGCTAATTGTAAAATAAGTTCACAATTTCGTGAAGAGTCAGTGTGATAAGTCTTAGAAAATATTGGTTTTTCACTATATCAGCGAAAAATCCTCGAGAATTTTGCCTGTAATCTAAGTTTTGTATTCTATTGAAGCAAATGGGATTTTGAAAAAGGAGGAAACACTCTCAGATGTTGTAACGGGTCTCTATAAAAGTTACAACATCAAATACAGCACATCAAAGAATCTTAGTGCTAAGGTTTCAGGCGTCTATCTACAAGAAATGTAGAATTGTTGCTCTTTCAATGAATGAAAATATTTAAAAAATAGAATACTGCCATGGTGGTGTGAATTGACATGGTGTATCACGTAGGGTTGGCCTGCGAAAACTTAAATCAATTAGTTGAAGTATAATTTAACAAGGAATGTCTGAAAAATTTCTTGGAGGTTATGATGTGATGTCAAAGGGTACCTCAGAGCAACAATAGTGTGGCTTTTTGGCATCAATTGCTTAGAGTATCACACTCTAGCAATGAAATGCCAAGTTCCACTGTTCAAGCAAAAACAGTGTTTAATTTAGATTCATGAGCTTATTTTCGGTGAGAATAGGTTGATAATGTTCAATGGGAGATGATGAGGGGTGGTGCCACGTGGATGACGGAGAGGGAGGTTTGTAATGCCAGGGTGGTGCGATGGGTTTTGGAGATCATTATGATAAGCTTGGCTTGCAAAAAACTTGATCCATCGGATGGAAGCATAATTTTTCACAAGAAGTGTCTGAAAAATGTCTTGCAGGTGATAATGTGATGTCAGAGGGTGCCATAGACCAGTGATAGTGTGGCATTGTGGCGTGAACTGCTCAGACTATCACACTCTAGCAATGAAATGCGAAGTTCTGCTTCAAGTAAAAACAGTATTTAATTTAGATTTACCTGCTTATTTTTGAATGAGAAGGTTAAAAATGTCCTAGAGGGGTAATGAGGGGTGATGCTACCTTGATTACGGAGTTGGAGGTGTGTAATGCCTTGGTGGTGCGGAGTGTTTTGGAGGTTTTTATGAAAAGCTTGGCTTGCAAAAACCTGAATCATTGAGTTGAAGTATAATTTTTAACAAGAAATGTCTGAAAAATGTCTTGGAGGTGATAGGGCGATGTCAGGGGATGCCACAGAGTAGTAATAGTTGGGCATTGTGGCGTGAATTGCTTGGAATTTCAAACTCTAGGAAAGAAGTGCCGAGTTCCATTGTTCAAGTAAAAACAGTGTTTAATTTAGATTCAAAGGCTTATTTTTGATGGGAAAAGCTTGAAAATTTTCTAGGGAGGGTGCCACATGGATGATGGAAGGGGAGGTGTGCAATGTCACGGTGGTGTGGAGTGTTTTGAATATTTTTATGATAAGTTTGGCTTTGCGAAAACTTGAATCATTGGGTTGAATGTATAATTTTTAACAAAAAATATCTGAAAAATGTCGCGGAGGTGATAGGGCGATGTCAGAGGGTCTCACAGAGCAGTAATATTGTGCCATTTTGCCGAGAATCGTTGGAAAATTTTAACAATAGAAAATATATCCATTGAGGGTGTTCAAACGTTAAAAGACGCTTAAAATGTTGATGACGGGTGTCGCAGGGGTGTCACAAAGCAGTTATAGTATAGTACTGTGGTTCGTGAAATGCTTAGAGGATTACGCTCTAGAAAAGAAATGTCGGCTTCTATCTGTTCAAAATATAATATAATGATTAATTTAGATTCACCAGCTTATTTTTGTAGTGAAAAGGTTCATGCGGTCCTAGGGGTGATGAGGGGGGATCGTAGATGGCAGGCATAAAAAGCCGTGATGATGTGGGAGTGTTTTCAAGGCTATCATGAATGGCTTTGGTTGCGATAAGCTTGAATAAATGGGTTGAGTGTATACTTTTTAACTATAAATGTCTGAAAAATATTTTAGGAATTATTGATGTGATGCCAGAGGGGTGTCGCAGAGTAGTACTAGTGTGGCACAGCGACGGGAATCATTGGAAAATAATAGCAATAGAAAATATATCCATTGAGGGTGTTCAAACGTGAGAGCACGCTTAAAATGTTGATGAAGGGTGTAGCAGGGGTGCCACAAAGTAGTTATAGTGTATTACTGTGGTGTGAATTGCTTGGAACGTCGTACTCTAGGAAAGAAATGCCGACTTCTCGCTATTTAAAAAATATACTGCTTAATTTAGATTCACTAGTTTATTTCGGGAGTGAAAAAGATTAGAGATATCCTAGGGGTAATGAAGGGGGGATGCCACGTGGATGGCAAGCGTTTAAAGCCGTGATGGTGTGGGAGTGTTTTGTAGGTTATCATGAATGGCTTGGGCTTGCGATAAGGTTGAATCAATGGGTTGAATGTATAGTTTTTAACGAGAAATATTGAAAAATATTTTAGAAATGATGATGTGACGTCAGAGGGGTGTCGCAGAGTGGTAATAGTGTGGCACAGTGCCGGGAATCGTTGGTAAATAATAGCAATAAAAATGTATCCATTGAAGGCGTTCAAACGTTAGAAGACGCTTACAATGTTGATGACGGGTGTCACAGGGTGTAACAAAGTAGTTATAGTGTGGTACTGTGGCGTGCATTGGTTGGAGTATCACGCTCTAGCAAAGAAATGCCAACTTTTCGCTGTTCAAAAAATATACGGCCTAATTTAGATTCACCAGCCTATTTTTGGAGTGAAACAAAATCCCGGTTTTTCAAAGAAAATTAAAGAACTCCATTGAACCAAATTAGCAAAATAAAATAATTTACCAAGCGTAAAACTATCATAAAAAACGGCGCATTTTCAAAATACTGAGTCCAACTCTGACTTCATTTAGCAAAAAAATTACTAATCCTCTATCTTTAGGCAAGTTAAGGCTAAATTTGCATAGCGGGGCCGTTTTTCTAAGAATACGAACAAAATAGAAATGACTAAAAATTATGAATTTATCTACTCTTTCATCTAGTTAATACTAAGTTTTGTAATAATCGTCCAATTCTCTAGGAAAACACACAAAAAAGAAAAAAATATATTAAATATTCCTTAATTACCCTTGCAATATGACAAAAATGAAGAATTTATGGACTATTTCAGCTAGTTAATACTAAGTTTTTTAAAAATGGTCCATTTCTCTAAAAAAATACACAAAAATAGAAAAAATATATTAAATGTTCCTTAATTACCCCTTGCAATATGAGTAAAATGAAGAACTTATGTACTATTTCAGTTAGTTAGGATAAAATTTGCCAATAATGGACCATTTTCCTAAGAAAAGGCCATTCCCCCGGAATTAGGTGCTAGGAGTCGTATCTTTCTTCTATTCAAACATGTTTTTTTTTTATTTGTCATGTTATTAACGTTTTATTTTTTGTTTGATGTGTTTTTTAACTGCTTTTTCATTGTTTTGATATTGTTGTAAATTTGTTTAAATTAATAGAAACTGGATTTACAGTGTCTGGGTTTTCAAGATTTATTGTTTAGGATGCGTGTCTCTAATAGCTAGGTGTTTGCACAATTTTAGCATCCCTTTCTCCTTTATCGCTAAAAATACATTACGAGCAATAGTTTTCCAATTGCGTGCCAAATTTTGGCAGTAAACTTGCTGCTCTAGCGTTTGCGAAAAATAGGAAATCTCAGGTGTCACGCAATATATTATTTTTAGAATGTAGTTCTCAATACAGAATTTTTGAAATAGCTTTTTAGTTCTGATGCTTCAGGCACTGAACCATTGGATGGAAATTGACCTCTCGAGTCCTAACGAGATCAAAGAACTAAAAGAATAAAAGAAAGAAAATAAAAAAAAAAACGCTTTGTACGTTTCGACAAAAAAATGAAATTTGAAAAAAGTATTATATGACAGTGATGATTGCGCTGTCTTTATGTAATTTGCGCATCGTCATTACGCTACGTGTGCTGACCTTACATAAAGTGTCCGCCAAGACTATGTTAAAAGAAAGAAAAAAACGCTTTGAATACTTCGGCGAAAAAAAAAATCCCAAAAAAAGTATTATGTTACAGTCATGCATGCACTGTCATTATGTAAGATATACACTGTCCTTACATAAGACCCAGGTGTATGCTGACTTTCACATAAGGTGTACGCTGTCGTTAAGTTACAAGCAGGGAATCCCCAAATTGGAACACCCGGAATCGTGCCAGGTTTTGCACTCGGAATCTTGCCAGGCCATTTGCTCGGAATCTTGCCAGCTAGAAACATGGGACCGCTTGTATTATTATTATTATTATTATTTATTGGAAAACCCGTCATACAAAAAGGAAAAGACGGAGCAATAAGCAAAAAAAACAATACACATAAACTTAGGAGTTATACATGTGGTTTTTAGTGACGAACGCTGGAGCTAAGATCTAAATGAGCTCTTAGAACAAATTACACAAAACGAGAAAGAAAAACACAATTATACCCTCCTCTGCAGGTACGCGACATGTTTCTTTTCTTTTCTTAGGCTCCTAAATACTGAACAAACATAAATAATATGATCATCATTGCATCAAGCCGCAATTGGTAAAAAAAAGATAACCCAAATAATCATCAGTGAATTAAAAAGTATACAGTAGATAACCATATTAACTAGTGTAAATATGACAAGACGGTAAAAACAATTAAACGACACTTTCGCCCGCTGTTCTTGAACTCAGATCACTCTCAACAAATGATTCATTTACTCCGATATACATAAATAACAGAAACAAAGAAATTATTCAATCACTGATCCTTTTAAAACTTTACTTAAAGCAATATGCTTAAAAGAACCGATAATTAATAAACAATTAAATTATTAGTAATTTACGCAATATATTATCAAAAAAATGACACCAAAATTGAGAATAACCAGCGTCACTTAAATTGGACTCATACGAAAAGAGATTAAATCATCAATCAGTTTAAAAACTGCAACAATTACACTAAGCGCGTAAACAAACAAAAAAAAAAAAAAAAAAAAAAAAAAAAAAAAAAAAAAAAAAAAAAAAAAAAAAAAACAAACAAATACATCTTAACTACTGGGCCAGCACTGACGACCAGGGATGGTTCAACTTCATTAAACGCAAATTATAAGCACGAATTTCCTTTTCCACAGCTATAATGGGGTCAGCAATGCTGAATTTTCTAATTAGATAAGAATTGCGCGTCCAAGAGGGAAAACGTAAAAGATATTTTGCGAACCGGAAGAAAACTGAACGAATTTTTGACTTGTAAGAATTTGTGAACATTTTCCAAAACGGCGATATGTAAAGATAATGTGGTAGAGTGACAGAGTTAAAAAGTTTTGAGAGAAGATGGTGGTTGAACCGTAACTTATTAGATACAAAAGAAGCAAATGATAAACCAACTCTACGCTCAATGTGAGCAATTAAAAATTGTCGGTTGTGCATTACTGGTGAACCAATGGGAAGACCGAGGTGATATGATCTACCGGCTTAATCCTAAAATTTCTGAGAGGAATATCCCTAGGTGACGCTTGCTTCCAGTTGAAGAATACAACTTCGGACTTTTCAGCATTGAACCGAAGACCTAGTTTCGCATACTCAGATTGTAGCGTTGCGAAAATCTTGCTTGTGCGCTGGATAGTGCGGCTCAAATTCAGAATGTCGTCTGCATAACATACGAGAGATAAATCAAGACCGGCAAAGATGAATGATGTGGGAACAGCTGACTGTGCATCAAGAGCTCCATTGTTGAAGAGTGAAGGGGAAGAAACAGCACCTTGACGGGTAGCTTTTTCGACATTGACAAAATTATTGGGGGTTGGTGCGTAGACTTGAGAGCCGTCAACTTTAGCTAATGGGTGGAGTATTAGGCGAACTTTAAGACGATAATACATGTCTCGAAGGGCTCTGATATATGAGGGGCTCACTCCACGTTTTGCTGCATGGAGTAGCATAGCGGCGTGAAAGAGAGAGTCGATTGCTTTACGAACATCATGCCCACCCAACACGAGAGTTTCACCTGATGCATCAGCATCGATCAATGCGTTCGCAACAACCGACAAAGCGTGGGCACAACCAAGACGTGGCTGGAATCCAAATTGGTAAGGTGGAACATAGCATTTTGCATTCAGATGGTCAATGAACATAAGTTCAAAATGCTTACAGAAGGTAGTAGCCACTTTTATAGGGCGGAAGGACGAGCAATGGGTAGCGAGTTTACCTTCCTTTGGAATTGGAGTGAGATCTTCAATTGAGATAGAAGACGGTACAACTCCTTTGGTAACAATCATCTGTATCAAAAGAGCAATATGGTTTACCAGCAGCTCTCTGCCATGCAGAATGTGAATAGCGCTTATTTTATCGATGCCATAAGATTTCTTACGCTTTAGGCGTTGGATTGCTCGCAGTAAAGAATCCACTGAAACAACAAAATTGTCGGTTGGACAGCTAGACAGAAATTTATCAAGCTTCTCTTCATATTCAGACTGTAGGGCGGCATCTGATGGGGAGAATTCAGCAGAGAAGTATGAATTCCATTCGGAATCAGGAATAACTTGAGCAGATAGACGGGCCCTAGGAGGATCTCTTGATACATTTCTCCAGAAGGTAGGTTGGGACAGAGAAGCTTGCTGGGATTTCTCTTCAACTATCTGGTTCATGTGGATAGATAGTTCTCTTGCAAACTTTTTTTTGGTAGAAAGACGAATGTCAGAAACCCAGCCAGAGCGAAGACGGTCACACTGGAGCCACAAATAGTACCAAAATTTTGATTTTCTCCAAGCTTCAATTAGGCTCGGATTACTGGACCACTGCTTTGTGACACCCCAACGTATACGTTTAAAAGGTATACTAGCTTTTTCTACGCATCGCAGAGCATGGCAAATTTGTGCAAGATAGATATCTAGTAATACCCGTATTTCATTTGCATCAACTTGCGGATTTTCCATGAGCAGCTGGAACGGAACATGAATTTTATGTAGGACAGAATTAGTAACTGCAGCAAAAAGATCATCTTGGATATTTTCCCAATCCCTGTAAAATTAGGCGTGGGGCTGATGTGGTTGTGCATTGGGAGTAGATTGAGCAGAGAGGAAGTAAAAATAGATGCAGATATTGGAAGGTGGTCTGAGAGTTGGAAATCAGCAACGACGTGAACAGGTGACACTTGGAGATTTATAGAAGAAACTGCATGGTCAAGGTTCGACACGTGACTTGAATGGTGCGTACAAGTGAAATCAAGATCTTTCGGCAATATCCTAAGCCAATCGTCAAAAATACCAGACAAAATAGAAGTACGCAATAACGAGGCGTCAGTTAAATTACAGTTAAAATCTCCTATAATAATACAGCACTTACTTAACAGGCGAATCTTTGAAAGGCAAGACCCTAGTTTCTAACACGCAGAAGTAAATAAAAATTCCTATCGGTCATTGCGCTAATCTGTCGGGAGATAAACGTTTACAATAACATACTCTTTTACACGGACAGCAAGAAAAAAAAATCACATGAACAAAAAATACTCGACCGGCACGAGGTCCTAACAAGCATCGCAATACCACCCGAGGGGCGGCCACTGGAAGCGGATCGTTTAGCGGGCACCGAATAGCTAGTAAAATTATTGTCAATTTTCAAAAGGCCTAAACTATGACTCGTCAAAAAACTGCTTTTGGAAGCACAATACGTCACAATTCGAAAGCAAACCTTTTATCACAGGAATTTTGACTAGAAGTCCACCATTAATATTCCACGGAAGTATAGCTTGCGTAGTAGTAGACACATCCATGTCATACCATGGGCTTTGCTAGTGACTGTTGTTATTAGGACACTTTACACTGTAACAAGTATGGCCGGTAACTTTACATTCTAGACAGAACATTTTTTCCGAAAACGGAGAGGCACTGTTTGAGGCGTGATCACATGATCCACAGCGAGAGTAGAGGGCCCGATTAGAGCACTGCGAGGCCAAATGCCCTGTCTTATGGCACAAGAAACAACGCTTTGGGAGATATACCAATGCTTGTGCAGAAAGCTTTTCGTAGCCAACTTTCACAGAAACTTTCAAGAACTGATCCAGGTTTTGTTTTGACTCAAAGTAGACCTTGAACACTCGAGACCTTCCGCTCTGTGAAACTTTCACGGAATCTGGAACAAGAGGTTTTATTTGATTCTCATCGTATTCGATCGGTACACCTTTCAGGATCCCTATAAACAGTGGGGATTTCACACTCGCCGAGATATCTGAGGTACTGTTTTTAGCATTCTCAGCAATTTTATTCGCTGCACGCTTTGACTTAACAACAAGCTTCCATTCCGAAGCCGATTTTTTAAGTTCACATTATTTCACCTGAGGCCTCAGAGCAAAGTTTATCGACGAAATCCTTAAGAACATTAGGTGAGGTCAGGTTTGCAGGGCAGTTTTTTAGTACAACGGCAAACGTAGGAGCTGGGGCAGGGTTAATTGTTACGTTGGTGTCAATTCTAGCTGACCAAACAGGGCCTGAATGCGTCGCATTCTCTAAAATGCCGTCAATTTTCCGAGAGAGTTCATTAACTTTCGAGACTAAGTTAGCCGATACTGCCTCCCCGATTGTTGGTGTTTCAGAAGGTGAGAATATAACAAAAGTGGGAACAGGCAAATTATCCTTTGCCGCCTGATTTAACTGTTTATAAATGTCAAATACATTATCTTCATCCTTTGCATGTTTCACACATCGGCTCTGAATATTCAGCTCCTTATACAGAAACTCTTTAGCACGGATAATAGTACCATGATCAAAAAAACTTACAGCTTTTCCGATAATCAGATCAATTTTCGCACTATCAAGCATAGATCTCTTGACAAAGATCAGTAACGAATTTAAAATAATCTTCCTATTTTGATCGGTCATTGCGCAATCTAATTATCATAGCCAGGGACAGTCGAGTATTCCAATCCAAATATATATGTAGTAAGTCAATGTAATATGTAGGTCAAATAATATAATCTAAATTCAAGGTGAACTATTTTCAAGTCCAAAACCGATTATGAAATTAATTCAATAAAAACCACAGGGAATCACAAATGTCTTACTGTATTAACAGTTTTATTGTATGAATGAGACCTGTCACATTAATCTGCTATGGGTGTTGCAGAAAGCCGTGAGGGAATGCTACTTCTAAGGCCTTACTCGTTGAAAGAACAATCTAGAGGGAAAGAGTGGGTCCTTGGCCCCACTCTTTCCCCCGTTCCTCTCCCCCCCTTTCTTTTCAAAATTTGGGGGAAATGTGGGCAAATTATGTATATATATATATATATATATATATATATATATATAATATATATATATATATATATATATATATATATATATATATATATATATATATATATATATATATATATATATATATATACTATATATATATATATTATATATATATATATATATATATATATATATATATATATATATATATATATATATATATATATATATATATATATATATATATATATATATATATAATATATATATATATATATATACATATATATATATATATATATATACTATATATATATATATATATATATATATATAATATATATATATATATAGATATATATATATATATATATATATATATATATATATATATATATAATCTCGTCGTTGCGGACGCTTTGGTGCTGAAGCCATACCTCGAGTAAGTATATTCCTTGCAAAAGCTATATGTTTTGTGTATTGTGCAACAAGAAAGGCCACACTTGCTTTAGCGTGAGATGTCCAGCCAATAACTCACTATCAAAATGAACGCTACACCCAGAAATGTCTCGTGTAGTGTTGCATCGTGGAAGCTGAATGGTAATTTTCTTAATCGTTCTGTGTTCTTAAAAGAACTAATGCCTGAATTTAAAGCTAGTTTGTGTTCAAGAACATTTTGTGACTTCTCTTACTCTGAACTTATTAGCTATATAACCAAGTCATACAGTGTTCTCTGTCCTGCACTCCAATCCCGAACTCACGGTCGCCCTTCCGGTGGGTTGTCCACTTTTGTGAAATCTTCCCTCCCGTGCTCTAGCTTTGACTCTGGAAGTGATTTTCTTGCAATGAGGTATAATAATGTGCTTTTAACTAATGGCTATCTTCCAACAGATTATCGAGACAAGAAATCGGAGAGACTGATTGCAATTAGTGTGGCTCGGCTAGCTAAATGTCTCGAAAATGTGAAAAAACTGGGACTTCCTTGTGTTATAGCGGGTGATTTCAACTGTGACTTGACAAAGAAAAATGAAAATGTATCTAGTCGTGTGACTTTACTCTATGGTTTGCTTGACAGTTAATATATACTCGCATAAAAAAATAAGGACTTTTCTTATATCCAAAATAGTGGAAGTACATCTAATATCGACCATTTTGTTCATACCCCGTCAGTCTCTGTTTCTGAAGTAACCGTGTCGGACTCTTGTTTTACGTTGGATCATTTTCCGCTTTCTTTTGTATTTAACTTGAATGTTAGCCCTGCAAGTTCGTCTCCTAATCCGGGGACGAAACGGTTTTATTTTGTTTATGATTGTGAGCGTGCTTCTAGGCATTTTTTCCAGAGTGTTAGTGGTAGTATACTAGATAAAATTAGAGTCCCGTTTGATTGCTTATGAATAGTTCTAAAATGAATCTACTTGAGTCTCAACCGCGACTCAATATGTATTTCAGTGAGTTAACTCGTGCATTGCGTGTTGCTGAAAAGTCAGCTGTACCTGCTAGAAAAGTAAAGACGGATACAGAAATCCTGCCTGGTCGTCTAATATCAGTTTACGGAATGCTTGTAATTCTGCTAAGTTGTGGCTTTCTATCTGGCGGGAAGCCGGTTCACCGCGTGATGGTTGGCTGAATAAGATTCGGATTCTTACGAAACGACGATTTGCAAAGGACCTTTTTTTGCATCGTGGTTCTTTAATTGTGGCAAATTCTGAAGGGGTTCGTTCGAATCCGAATAAGCTTTGGTCGACATTATCTAAGGATTCCCGCCACCTTCGCAAATTCCTCAACTATCATGGATTGAACATTACAAAAAATGAATTCTCGCCACCAGACCCACAGCTTCAGGATGGTTTTAAAGCCCGTCTTGATGATTTTTTTTTCGCGTGCAAGATGTTTCGGTGTTTCTATTAAGAAGGTTATGATATATTCGGCTGTTAAAAATCTGAAGAAAAAGAAAAAGCGATGGTTTGATCAGATTTCTGCTCAAACGTTATTTTTGTGCTGCGATTTATTTTTTGAGCACGTGTATATACACACATATATATAGAGAGATAGATATAGATATAGATATATATATAGATATATATAGATATATATATATATAGATATATATATATATATATAGATATATAGATATATAGTATGATATATAGATAGATATAGATATATATATAGATAGATATATATAGATATAGATATAGTATATATATATATAGATATATAGATAGATATATATATATATATATATATATATATATAGATATATATATATATTAATATATATATAGATATATAGATATATATATATATATATAATATATATATAGATATAGATATATATATATAGATATATATATATATATATATATATATATATATATATAATATATATATATATATATATATATAGATATATATATATATATATATATGTATATATATATATATAGATATATATGATATATATATAGATATATATATAATATATATATATATTATATATATATATATATATATATATATATATATATATATATATATATAATATATATATATATATATATATAATATATATATATATATATATATATATGTATATATATATAATATATATATATATATATATATATATATATACATATATATATATACTATATAATATATAATATATATATATATATATATATATATAATATATATATATATATATATATATATATATATATATATATATATATAGTAACGGGAGTCCAGCGGCTTCGCCGCCAGGCCCTGGCATTCGGCACGTGGTGGGCTTCTACATATAGATTCTCACTGTTGCTTGTTTTCTAAACGCAGATAATTTGAGCCTTTTCTTGATGTCATGATTAAATTTGAAGTGGTGCCTCTGTACAATTAAATTTTTTATTGGACCTTTAACTTTTGCCTCGGCTTCTCTTTTGTTATTATGAAAGACATATCACCGAAGCTCTGTTTTTTCAATTGTTCAGGTGGTGGGATACAAACTTCTTTTTCTTCCAATGATTTATCTAGTCCTGGTTTTTGATTTTCTAAGGTATGGAAGGCATTGACGGCCACCATTTTTCTTTTAATTGTTCAGGTAATGGGACAAACTTCTTCTTTTGTCTTGGCTGGTCTTTTGTCACTAACGAAAGACGGATTGCCGAACCTTTTGTTTCTTTTAATTGTTCAGGTGGTGGGAAAAAATTTCTTTTTCTTCCAACGATTTGTCCAGTCCACTTTTCTGATTTTCAAAAGTATGGTAGGTATTGATGACCTTATCCATGTCAAAATCCGAAGCCCAAGCATCATCGCTATCATTTTTAATTTTTTTGGTTGGGTAGACCCGGTTTATCTTTCGTCATTATGAAATACTTATCGCCGAACCTTTATTTTTATTAACAAAGGTATGGGGCACGCAGCAGGCTTCTATTCTAAACGCATTCACTTCTCTTCTAAACGCAGAACAACTTGAGCCTTTTCTTGATATTGACGACCAAATGGACCTTAAATTAGAAGTGCTGCCTTTGTAAAATTACATTGTTTTTTTATTGGACCTTTAACTTTTGCCCCGGCTTTCTTTTGGCATTATGAAAGACATATCGCCGAACCTTTGTTTCTTTTGGTTGTTTAGATGGTCGGAAAAAAACTTCTTTTTCTTCTAACGATTTTTCTAGTCCTGGTTTTGATTTTACAAGGTATGGAAGGCATTGACGACCATCTTTGTTTATTTTGATTATTCAGTGGGTGGGACAAAAACTTCTTCTTTTGACTTGGCTTGTCTTTGTCATTACGAAAGACATATCGTCGAACCTTTGTTTCTTTTATTTGTTCAGGTGGTGGGACAAAAACTTTTTTTCTTCCAACGATTTACCCAGTCCATATTTTTGATTTTCAAAGGTATGGTAGGTATTGATGACCTTATTCATGTCAAAGAAAACATACGAAAACGAGCAGTTAGAAAACATACGAGCAGTTAGAAAACATACGACAACGAACAAGTGAGGGAGTCAAAATGATAAAGAAGAGCAGCGACTCAATGAAATCAACCGGGACAGCGAGAATCAAAACGTTACAAAATTTAAAATGATAGCGATGATGATTGGGTTTGGGATTTTGACACGGATAAGGTCATCAATGCCTACCATACCTTGTTAGAAAAAAAAGGTTCGGCGATAATTATTTTTCATAATGACAAAATACAAGCCAGGCAAAAGAAGATTTTTTTTGTCCCCCCACCTGAATAGTTAAAAGAAACAAAGGTGGTCGTCAATACCTTCCATACCTTTTAAAATCAAAACCTGTACTAGATAAATCGTTGGAAGAAAAAGAAGTGTTCGTCCCACCACTTGAACAATTAAAAGAAGCAAAGGTTCGGCGCTATGTCTTTCATAATGATAAAAGACAAGCCGAGGCAAACGTTAAAGGACCAACAAGAAAAATGTAATTTTACAAAGGCACCATATTTAATTTAAGGTCCATTTAAACGTCGTGACATCAAGAAAAAGCTCAAATTGTCTGCATTTAGAGGACAAGCGACATCAAAAACCTATACATATAGGAGTCCGCCGCGTGCCCCATACCTTTGTTAAAAAAAAAACAAAGGTTCGCGATATATATTTCATAATGACGAAAGATAAGCTGAGGCGTAACAAACCAAACACATTGAAAATCATAGCGATGATGAAAGCTACTCCCTTTGGAGCAAAACTAATACGCAGAGAATAGGAGTTTCAAACTCAATCAAAAAGCCCTTCCTAGATGGTTCATGTTAGGGATAATGACTTTTCTTTTAACTGTATCGATGAAGCGAGAGTAGGCTATGTGTGAGTATGATCAAGTATTAATTAGGGTGTCAGGAATCATTCCCAAATTCAAACCTCAATGATTTGATTCAAATAACCCGATGCATTTCAGAAATTTAGAATATTTAAACACCGGCCTGTTTTTTCTATATTTGCTCGTGGTTGGGCAGCACTAACACACCTCTCTAAGCAGACCATGGGACGAATATACAAGTAGAAGCAAGTAGAGTTAAGTGCTCTCAGATACCTTTATGTATCAGATTAGCTGGGGGCCAAATGTCTTCTTTCTTCTTTAATTTAAAAAAAGGGTATGGAAGACAGAGCTAACCTAGGCAGCCAAAACATCTCATCTAAAGCGGTCACGTGACTGACACGTCGATTTCATCTAGAGAAACTATACAGTACCATGCCCATTTTTATTTCCGTTTATTTGAGTTTTTTTCTTCTATTTTAATTAAAATGTTCTGGATAACAAGTTAACCTAGGCTACTAAGCCTTGCCTTTAAGCTTATCTAGTGACCTATATACCAGTTCAAGCTATGATGTTAACAACTCCTAGGCAACAAAGGGGGACAAGTTTGAGTGAACATGGCAAGTAATTTTCACCGGGAGATATCTACTAAACTATTATAGTGACACTTGAAACCTAGGATTTGGAAGCTCTGGCGCACATAAATATCCATGATACCTTTGAGGCAGAGCTGTGTGGTCCCAAGCAGCTCTTAATATCATTTTAATTTGGTGTCAACTTTCTTACTTTTTTCAGTTAAAAGGTAAAGAAACATTGATTCCACCTAAGTAGCCTTATCTCTAGGCCTGTCACGTAGCCTATATTCAAGTTCAGGCTAGGAGTCTTTAGTACTCCTAGGCAACAGTTGACATGCCTGAGTGAACACGGAAGAGCTCGTTACCTGGATATTTTCACTTAATTATTCTAGTAACAATTGAAAGCTAGTGACGCAAAAGCGCTGGCGCATATAGTTATCCTAATATTTTACTCCTAAGGATAAGGAGAAAATAGATGAGCCGTGCTTTTTCCTTAGAAACGATGTTTACCTTGGGTAATTGAATAGGAATGCCCCCCTCTGTTTGCGTCAATAGAATCTTTCTTCCGGTTTCAAGAGTGTCTGAAGCTTAAGTGCTAAACAAATTTCAACAATGAAGGACTTTGTGGTTAATTACGCACACTTTCTACTAAGGACAAAATGAAACATAAATCTTGGATGAAGGTTTTCTTTTGTTTTAGAAACATTACAAATTAATTGATCTTTTCAGGTAGCCAGCATACACAGAAGTTACTAATTTAAGAAGTTACTAATTTAAGACAATTTAGTTTAGTGACAGTCAAGGCAGCAGGATTTGACTTTGCAAATAGTGAAGAATCTCCAACGAAACTCTTTTTTACTGTAACATACAGAATGGATTATCAGAGAAAATTCCTTCAAGAAAGAATCCTTCAAGTACAGAGGAAAGTTACAGTGACTTTTTAAGGGCTGGAACAGATCAAAGGGCAAGCAACCACCCTTTAAGCGATCACCTTACCCCAGGAAACCCCTGCACCCCCACGGTGTCGGATAAAAAGTTCGAGATAGCCATTTTAATTGGAAAGCACAAAAATTCTGAAAAACATTCCTCCAGGGCCAATACAATATGTGCAAGTTTAGGGACATGGGTCCCAAATTAAAAAAATTTCACAGCTAAAATGGAGGCTTCAAAGATGATTGTGAAAAGGCTTTGGTGTCACTACATGACTACAGATACCCAGGGATGGATCGAGGATTTTTCTTAGTGGGGGGTGCATAATATGTTGCTTCGATAAACTTGTGAAGAAAGAAATATCAGCAAGTTAAAGGGAACCTCAAAAATTATACGCCGTAGGTAGGTAATGGAAATGATCGTAAATTTAATATAAACTCGGGTGAAGATTAAAGTTCTAATAAATCAGTTGAAGTTAAAACAATGTAAAATTAATGATATAAAAAATTGTAAGTTATAAAAACCACCCTGCCATAAAAAAAAATAAAAAGCTGTTTACCGTTTACCGAAAAATTTGATATTTAATATTTTCTACATAATTTTTAGCCTTTGTAATTCTGACCACTATATTGCTTTTGTACCTTTGTACTTTGTACTTCTGACCACTATATAGCTTTGTATTGTCAAAAAAATTGTTCTTGAACCATTTTTTGAAGTCTTGCATTCTTTTGTGAATATTTGTATAGGTCAAACCGTTCAGTATGTCGCCTAATTATAGGCAGCGCAATGGCGCTGCCTAAGTAAAGAACGATGTTGGCACAATGTGTTATTTATTTTTTGGGATTCCAGACCAGGGCACTTTGTATCGAAGGAGTTATCGTAGAAACTTAGAAAAGGGCTCATTCGATTGGAAATTGGAGTGGCTAGTACCCTTTTTAATAGTTGGAATAATTGGAAGGCAACTAATACCCCTTCCAGGCCCACCATTTCCCCAAACACATCCAATCAAAATTTCGGCATAGCCATTTTGTTCAGCGAAGTTGATTGCCAGATAGAAATTATATTTTTGAGGTGGGCACTCCCCCACAGCCCTCAGGGCAAGGGTTGTAAGTTATGCCCTGGTGGCATATAAGGTTTTTATAGAAATCGTTGTCGTAGAAACTTCAAAAATGGCTCATTCGATTGGAAACTGAAAAGGCTAGTGCCCTTTTTAATAGTCGAAAGTGATTGGAGGGCAACTAACCCCCCTCTCACACTCACCTTCTCCCCAAACACATACAATCAAAATTTTTAGATAACTATTTTGTTCAACGTAGTTAAAAATTCTGAAAATTAGGTCTTTGAGGATGACAACCCCCCCCCCAACAGCCCTCAGGGCAAGGGTTATAAGTTATGCCCTGGGGCATATAAGGATTTCATATAAAGCGTTGTCGTAGAAACTTCAAAAGGGGCTCATTCGATTACAAATTGAAATGGCTAGTGCCCTTTTTAATAGTCGAAAGTGATTGGAAGGCAACTGACACCCCTTCCACGCCCACCATTTATCCAAATACATCCAATGAAAA
The DNA here is from genome assembly GCA_027921565.1 of Artemia sinica. Taxonomy (NCBI): domain Eukaryota; kingdom Metazoa; phylum Arthropoda; class Branchiopoda; order Anostraca; family Artemiidae; genus Artemia; species Artemia sinica. The sequence goes on from CM051272.1 coordinate 51,840,577, forward strand.
TTTTTAGATAGCCATTTTGTTCAACGTAGTTGAAAGTTCTGAAAATTAGGTATTTGAGGATGGGACAAGGGTTTTAAGTCATACCCTGAGGGCATATAAGGTTTTTATTGAAAGCTTTGTCATAAAAACTTGAAAAAGGGCGCTTTGGATTGAAAATTCAAAGGGCTAGTGCCCTTTTTAATAGTAGAAAATGATTGGAGGGCAACTAGCCCCCCTCTCACACTCACCTTCTCCCCAAACACATACAATCAAAATTTTTAGATAGCCATTTTGTTCAACATAGTTGAAAGTTTTGGAATTTAGGTCTTTAAGGATGACAACTCCCCCTCCCCAACAACCCCACAGCCTTTTAATAGTCGAAAATAATTTGAGGGAACTAACTCTCCTCTCACGCCCACCATTTTCCCAAACACATACAATCAAAATTTTGAGATAGTCAATTTTTTAACATAGTTGAAAGTTCTGGAAATTATATCTTTGAGGATGACAGCCCCTCACAGCCCTCAGGGCAAGGGTTGTAAGTTATACCCTGGGGGCATATGAGGTTTTTATGGAAAGCGTTGTCGTAAAACTTCAAAAAGGGCTCATTCGATTTTAAAGTAAAATGGCTAGTGCCTTATTTAATAGTCGAAAGTGATTGGTGGGCAACTAACCCCCCTCTCACGCCCACCTTCTCCCCAAACACATACAATCAAAATTTTTAGATAGCCATTTTGTTCAACATAGTTGAAAGTTTTGGAATTTAGGTCTTTAAGGATGACACCCCCCCCCCCAAAAAAAAAAACCCTCAGAGCAAGGGTTGTAAGTTATGCCCTGGGGGCATATAAGGTTCTTATAGAAAATGTTGTCGTCGAAACTTCAAAAAGGGCCCATTCCATTGGAAATTGAAATGGCTAGTGGCCTTTTTAATAGTCGAAAGTAATTGGAGGGTAACTAACCCTCCTCTCACGCCCACCATTTTCCTAAACACATACAATCAAAATTTTGAGATAGCCATTTTTTTTTAACGTAGTTAAATGTTCCAGAAATTATGTCTTTCAGGATGACAACCCCTCACAGCCCTCGTGGCAAGGGTTATAGGTTATGCCCTGGGGGCATATGAGGTTTTTATAAAAAGCATTGTCGTAAAACTTCAAAAAGGGCTCATTCGATTGGAAATTAAAAGGGCTAGTGCCAATTTTAAAAGTCGAAAGTAATTGGAAAGCAACTAACCCTCTCTCACGCCCACCAATTCCCAAACAGACAATCGAAATTTTGAGATAGCCATTTTTTTTAACTTAGTTGAAAGTTCTGCAAATTTGGTCTTTTAGGATGGCAACCCCCTTAGAGCCCTCAAGGGTTTTAAGTTATACCCTGGGGGCATATAAGGCTTTTATAGAAAGTGTTGTCGTAGAAACTTCAAAAAGGGCTCATTTGATTGGAAATTGAAAGGACTAGTACCCTTTTTAATGGTCGAAACTGAATGGAGAGCTCCTAACCCCCCTCTCACGCCCTTCGTTTCCCCAAACACATTAAATCAAAGTTTTGAGATAGTCATTTTGTTCAACATAGTTGAAAGTTCTGTAAATTATGTGTTTGAGCATGACAAACCCCCAAGAGCCCTCAGGGAAAAGGTTGTAAGTTATGCCCTCGGGGCATATAAGGTTTTATAGATAGCTTTGTCGTAGGAACTTCAAAAAAGCTCATTTAATTGGAAATTGAGAGGGCTAGCGCCCTTTTTAATGTCGAAAGTGATCGGAGGGTAACTAACCCCCTCTCATGCCCAACATTTCCCCAAACGCATCCAATCAAAATTTTCAGACAGCCATTTTGTTCAACGTAGTTGAAAGTTCTGGAAATTAGTTCTTTGAGGATGACACTCACCCCAAAGCTCCCCTGGCTAAGGTTGTAGGCTATATCCTGGGGAATATAAGGTTTTATTGAAATCTTGGTCATAGAAACCTGTAAAAGGGCTCATTCGATTGGAAATTCAAAGGGCTAGTGCTCTTGTTAATAGTCGAAAGTGATTGGAGGGCAACTAACCCCCCTCTCACGGTCATTTTGGGCATTTTATTTTTTAATTTAATTCAAATAAAACACGTTAAAGTCAGCATAACTAAAATATAATATTCCAGTGTTCAAACCTTCTTAATAGTCGAATGTGATTGGTAGGCAACTAACGCCTCAGGTCCACCATTTCCCTAAAGACACCCAATCAAAATTTTTAGATAGACATTTTGTTCAACGTAGTTGAAAGTTCTGGAACTTATGTCTTTGCCAGTTTTGTCGCAGAAACTTCAAAAGCCCTCAGGAAAAAGGTTGTAAGTTATGCCCTCGGGGCATATAAGGTTTTATAGATAGCTTTGTCGTAGGAACTTCAAAAAAGCTCATTTAATTGGAAATTGAGAGGGCTAGCGCCCTTTTTAATGTCGAAAGTGATTGGAGGGTAACTAACCCCCTCTCATGCCCAACATTTCCCCAAACGCATCCAATCAAAATTTTCAGACAGCCATTTTGTTCAACGTAGTTGAAAGTTCTGGAAATTAGTTCTTTGAGGATGACACTCACCCCAAAGCTCCCCTGGCTAAGGTTGTAGGCTATATCCTGGGGAATATAAGGTTTTATTGAAATCTTGGTCATAGAAACCTGTAAAAGGGCTCATTCGATTGGAAATTCAAAGGGCTAGTGCTCTTGTTAATAGTCGGAAGTGATTGGAGGGCAAATAACCCCCCTCTCACGGTTATTTTGGGCATTTTTATTTTTTAATTTAATTCAAATAAAACACGTTAAAGTCAGCATAACTAAAATATAATATTCCAGTGTTCAAACCTTCTTAATAGTCGAATGTGATTGGTAGGCAACTAACGCCTCAGGTCCACCATTTCCCTAAAGATATCCAATCAAAATTTTTAGATAGACATTTTGTTCAACGTAGTTGAAAGTTCTGGAACTTATGTCTTTGCCAGTTTTGTCGCAGAAACTTCAAAAAGGACTCATTCAATTGTGAATTGAGAGGGCTAGCGCCCTTATTAATGATCAAAAGTAATAGGAGGGCGAATGCCCCACTCCCACGCCCATCATTTCCCCAAACACTTCCGAGAAACGATTTTATATAGCCATTTTGTTGAATGTAGTTGAAGGGTCCGTAAATTATGTTTTTGAGTATGACAACCCCCTCACAGCCCTCAGGGCTGAGGTTGTAAGTTATGCCCTGGGTGCATATAATGTTATAATAAAAAGTGTTGTCGGAAAAACTTCAAAAAGGGCCCTTTCGATTTGAAATTGAGAGGGATGTTGCCGTTTTTAATATTCTAAAGTAATCGGAGGGAGAACCCCCTCCCCCTCACGGCCATTATTTTCCCAAACATTTCCGATCAACTTTTTGATCTGGCCATTTTGTTCAACGTAGTTGAATGGTCTGTAAATTATGTCTTTGAGGATGACAACCTTTCCCCCTAGCCCTCAGGACAATGGTTGTAAGTTATGCCCTTGGGGCATATAAGGTTCTTATATAAAGTTTTGTCGTAGCTGCTTCAAAAAGGGCTCGTTCGATTAGAAATTGAGATATTAGAGCCTTTTTATTAGTCGAGCGTGATCAGTTTGCAAAGTTTGATTTAGCCATTTTGTTCAGCCCATCAGAAAGGTCTGGAAACTACGTCTTTGAGGATAACAAATCCCCCCATCCCTAAGGACAAGGTTTGTAAGTTATGCCCTAGGGACATATAGGGTTTTTATCGAAAGTATGGTCATATAAACTTCGGATGGGGCTCATTGGATTGGTAATCAGACACTCTAGTACTTTTTTTAAAAGTCAAAGTGATCAAAGGGCAGCTACCCCTCCAGCGTACACAAACGTCATATTGTCCTGAAAATGCGTCTAATAGAAATTTTGAGATAGCCATTCTCTTCAAAATAGTCTTAATACTATATAAAGGCTTTTGGGGTTTAAACAAACCCCAGCTATTAGTGCAAGAGTTGCAAGTTATGCCCAGGGGCTATTTAAGGTTCTTATGGAAAGGATGGTTGTTTAACTTCAGAAGAGGTTCAGTCTTTTTACCTGAAAAAGACTATGTGAATATATGCGAACAGAAATTAATCCAAAAAAACTTTTTGCACAAAGTAAGTGTTTCAAAAAAAAGTAAAAAACTCCATTAAACGAAAAATGAAAAAAAAATCAAATAATCTACCCAGCATACAATTACCACGAATCAGTATCAATAAGTAAATGAAACCCAAAACAAGCAGAAAATAAAATAAGTCAAACTTAAAACGAGCAGAAATTAATCTGAGTAGGGTTCTAAACCCTATGCTTTCTAAAAGCTAGAATATAATCTGTACTTTACTGAAAAAATTCTTTTAAATGTTTTAGCTCTTATAAATTTAAGAAATAAAAAAAAGTTAAGAATTTAAGGAAAAAAATCAGCATATGTATATTAAACTGACAATGCACATTGTTTCAGTAAATTCATTTGAATTTTTTTCAGTAAATTATGAATTATATTCTAGCCCTTAGGAAGCATAAGGTTTAGAACCCTACTCAGATTAATTTCTGCTCGTTTTGAATTTGCGTAAAAGATTCAACATTTAATACTAGTTCATTTAGGGGTGTAAAAAGAAACATTGAACAAAGAGATAGAAATACATAGAAGAAAGTTAAAACAAGGGTTTTAAGCATAGGCAATAAAACATTAACTAATCACTGTTTCTTTCTAAAAATAGTATTTAAAAGTATTTAAAACTTATAAATAGTATTTAAAAGTATTTAAAAATAGTATTTAAAACAATGCTAGCTTTGACGAAATCTCAAAAATTTAGTAATAAAAAATTCGCTTTCATGACAATACAGCGTGTCAGTACTGTTATAGTGGCACTTATATAGCGTGTCGGTACTAAAATCCAGAACACATACGAGAAGCGAAGTTTGGCTAATGCTAATGAAATAAAACAAAATAGGATGAAGATATAATAGTTTATGAACAAATTTGGGCTATATACTTGCACATTAGGGGAGGGGGGGAAGCATGGCATATATTAAATACGAAACACGCTGAATAATGCGAGTAGTGGAAGTTTCTAATGAAATAAAACTAAATAGGATGAAAATATAATAGTTTAATATAAAAAAATAATAGGCAAATACCAAATTGTAATTTTAGCATCCATGTTCATTCAATCACTTATCTTTGCAGACTAACAGGTTTTTATCTGATGTTAGCATTATCACTTCTCGCATGTGTCCTGGATTTTAGCAAAGTACCAGCGTATCTTTCCACTTTTTAAAGTTTGATATATTTTGCTTAAACTACAGAATTCATAAATATCAAACTGTTCGTGAAATGAACTGTAAGTAAGGAGCGACCCGGCTCAATAGTAACCGAAACTCTAAAAAAGGAATTTTAATACCAATAGATACATAAAAAAAAATCAGATTTTTATGCTGATTTCAAATATATAAGTTACATCACGTTTAGGCTTACCTCAAAAGTTACGCGCCTGAGAAAATTTTCCTTATTTTAGAAAAAAGGGGGAAACACCCCTAATTGTCATAGAACCTTAACGAAAATCATACCATCAAATTCAAACGTATCAGAGAATCCAACCGTAGAGGTTTCAACCTCCTATCTGCAAAAACGTGGAATTTGTAATTTTTTGCCAGAAGAAAGATCACAAATCGTGTTTATTTGTTTGTTTTTTGTTGTTTTTTTTTCCCATGGGTGATCGTATCGTACAGTGGTCCTAGAATATCGTTAGAGGGCTTATTCAAAAGGAAATTAGAAGTTCTGGTGCCCTTTTTAAGTGACCAAATAAAATGGAGGGCTACTAAGCCCCCTCCCACACTCTTTTTTCCCAAAGTCACCCGATCAAACTTTTGAGATAGCCATTTTGTTCAGCATGGTCGAAAAATATAATAACTATGTCTTTGAGTTTAACTTAATTCCCCGCAGTCCCCAGGGGAAGGGGTGCAAGTTATGACCTTTGCCCCACGTTTGCATATAGTATTGGTTATTGGGAAGTACACAGATATTTTCAGGGGGGATTTTTTCTGGTATTGGGGAATGGGGTCGGGGATTACATGGGAGGATCTTTCCATGGAGGAAGTTTTCATGAGGGAACAGACATTGCTATGAAGGGGGTGCTGGATTTCCCTACATTACTTAAAAATAACGATCAGAAACTAAATAAAAAAACGAGTTTTCAACTGAAAAACTTTTCAACTGAAAATTTTTCAAAATCAAAACTTAAAACGAACAGAAAATATTATGTATATGATTGGGTTCACCCCATAGTCAATACCTCCCTCTTTACGCTAAAGTTTTTTAGTACTTTCATCAGAGCTATTCATTCTAATTAACGACCTTTGTGATTAATGGGTCATTCTTAAAGAATTGAAAAAAAGTCGAACTCTTGCGTAAGGAGCGAGGTATTGACTAGGGGGGAGGGTGAAGCCCCCCTAATATACGTAATAAAAATATACGAATATAGAATTTCGTTACATAAGTTAATTCGTAACTTACGTATATTTATTACTAATAAATTCGTACGTAAATAAAATTAAACAACTTTCGAGAAAGCCATTTAGCCAAAAAAAAGTAAAATCCATATGAATATTTCATTTTAGTTATTCATGTACGGTGAGCCAAAATCAAAACCTGCATTAATTTAAAAATGTTCAGAAATTAAATAAATAAAAACAAGTTTTTTAACTGAAAATAACGAGCGACATTACAACTTAAAACGAACCAAAATTATTCCGCACATGAAAGGGGCTGTTCCTCCTCAACGCCTCACTCTTTACGCTTAAGTTTGACTCTTTCTCACAACTCTATTTTTAGAACAATGAAAACTTTAGCGTAATGAGCGTGGCGTTGAGGAGGGGACAGCCCATTTCATATGCAGAATAATTTCTGTTCGTTTTAAATTTTAATATTGCTCCTTACTTCCAGTTTTAAAAAAAAACTTGTTTTTTTATTTAATTATAAAAAAAAGTCAATTTTTCTCTTTCTGCTTCCGCCATATCTATTTATTACACGGTCGATGTCTACCTCAATATTTCGGTGAACGTTTATAATGGTTAGTCCTATTAGTCTTGAGTCCTGTCAGTTTATTTCCTCTTCTATTCATCCGAAAATATTCAAATCAAGACCAAAATCGTCAGAAAAATATGAGCTCAAATAAAGGTGCATGTAGGTACGCGCTTCAAACAAAGTATATGATTCAAAATACTCTTTAGAAAAATTATGTGTTTGTTATTTTTGTATTTGACAGATATAGATTAGTGACTTAAATTCTCAGGGTTTCAAGCAGTGGTAGATGTTTTATTCAAATTTTTTTTCAGCTATTTAATTTTTAGATACTCAATTCAAACGTTTAAATCTCGATTTGTCTGTTGAATACAAAAATTTGATATTCGGTTCAAATTTAACATAAAGTAAGAAAATTGTCCGGAAAAAACTTTGATTTATAGACAACTAATAGTGGAAATATGATAGGATGGCATGTACCAAAATATATATATATATATATATATATATATATATATATATATATATATATATATATATATATATATATATACATATATATATATATATATATATATATATATATATATATATATATATATATATATATATATATATATATATATATATATATATATATATATATATACATTTTTATGGACAAATAAATGCAGTCCCTACACATATTAAAAAAAAAACAAGTTCTTTCAACTGAAAGTCGAGCAACATTGAAACTTAAGACGAACAGAAAATATTTCATGTATGAGTGGGTGGCCCTCTCCTCAATACCTCGCTTGCTCAAAATTAAGCAAGAAAAAACAGGTTTTAATACCTCACTCTTTACGCTAAAGCTTTTTTTAGAACTTTTAAAAGAGTTTATTATTCTAATTAAACGGCCTTTGTGATTTACGAGTCATTCTTAAATAACTGGAACAATAAATCACACTTTAGCATAAAGAGCGAATCATTTAGGAGAGGGCGACCCCCCTTTTATAAGCAATAATTTCTGTTTGTTTTAAGTTTTAATGTTGCTCCTTACTTACAGTTGAAAACACTGCCGTTAGACAATTTTTTATTTAATAAATATAGACAAATTTAATTTCTGATCGTCTTCTAAATAATGCTAGGAAATCCGGCTCCAACTCCATCGAAAATTCCCTTCTTCCATGAAAAATTCCTCCATAGAAAGATAACAATCAAATGAGCCCTCTCCCGATCTTCTACGATCACTTGTTCGATGTTATCACCCCTAAAAAAAAAAAAAAAAAAAAAAAAAAAAAAAAAAAAAAAAAAAAAAAAAAAAAAAAAAAAAAAACGCATCCTATCCTTGATCTTTCTTCTGTCAAAAAAATGCAAAATTTCCCTTTTTGTTACACGGGAGCTTGAACCCTCAACAGTCGGGTTTTCTGGTGTGCCGAATAATATGGTGTAATTTTCCTTAAGATTATCTGATGTTTTGGGGGTGTTTCCCCCTCTTTCAAAAATTGGGCAAATTTTCTCGGTCTCGTAACTTTTGACGGGTAACATTTGATGAATTTTACGCATGTTAAATAAGCATCAAAATTCGATTTTTTTTATGTATCTATTGTTATAAAAACTATATTTCTAAGAGTTTTGGAACTATTGAGCCGCATCGCTCCTTACTTGCAGTTCGTTACCACGAGCTGTTTGAAACATAACTATACTTTGTGACTGGTTGGTATTGAGAAGGTGAGAAAATCTGAATTAATATTGTAGTTGCATTCCCTTTCCGTGGTGAACTCAAGTGGTGGATTTCCACTTTTTTCGACATTTTATTAGTAAAAGTTTGAAAAAATATCGATGCCATTCCACTGATTTATACTGGAATTTAAGAGACCCATCTATACTTGCTAGATAAAAAGATATTAAAAAAATACATAGTTACTTGCCTTCTTTTATAAACTTTTATTTGAAATTTATTATTCTTAAATGATTACTCCGGCCTTTGAAAGAGTATTTCGAATTATATATTTAGTTCTTAGTGCATACTTATACGAACCTTTATTGAAGTTCAGATATTTCTAAGGAGTTCAGCCTTTATTTTAATGTTTTAAAATGAATAGAGGCGGTGATATATCATAAAACGCACAGCTTTAATTCGATGAAAATAGGCAGTAAAGTGACCACCATTTGCTCACCGAAATCCGAAATGTAAATTTATAATATCTTTACACTTCTCATGCATTTACTTTCTATTATACAAATCCCCCAAAAAAGAACAATATTGTAAAAACAAAAAGCATGTGCTTCACCTAAAAAGCAAACCCAATTTTTATTACAGCCAAAAAAGTAATGATATCAATTTCTTCGCCTCTGTGCAATAGCAAGACTTAAAAACAAATCTTTGACAGTAAAAACAAGTTTGAATATTATATTTTTCAGCCCTGATGTGACAGCACAATCCTGACTTATTATTTTGACAGCCTAAAGAAGTTATGATTTTAAGTTTCCCCTTCTTTTTAATACGAAATGAAGATTTTCACCTCCCAGTTGGCTTTTGAGGTAATACGGACATATTCTAGTGATAAATCTAAATTAATAAATACTCTTAGGTGGTATGCGTCATCAGTAAAATATAAGAGACCACACAAAGTATATGAAACTTTGTTTCGAAGTTGTTTGGAAAAAGAAGCAGTCTTAACAATTAAAAATTTATTTATAGCTCAAATATTAAAAACCAGCTTCAAAAAATAACTTTAAAGTGTTACAGTGTCCCAACACCAAATCAGACAATACGTTAGCGAATACGTCAGCGAATACGCCAATAGCGATAGGCAATACGTTAGCGGGAACGCGCTCCCCATGCCCCCCTGGATTCACCCCTGCAGATACCTGAAGTGGATACATTGGTTGGAAGCCTCTTTCTCCTACATTCCTAACTTCATAACTAAAGACGTTCTGCACATTATTTTGGCTCCTGATCGCTTAGGGATCATTTGGACAGACGTGGTAAGCGATCAGGAAACACTCCTTAATCAAAATATGAGAAGTATATAGTGATGTTGAATTCCGTCAAAGTTATCATTTAGGAATCTTCGTTACTAGTTGAAAATACGAGGATTGGGTTCCAATTTTAGCCTGGTCCTTGCCTGCGCTCCCCGGAGGAATACAGCATAAGGGTCCCAGCATATTACAGAGTTGCAATAGCTCATGTCAAATCAAAGGCCTTATAAATCAATTATAGCAAGAAGATGGGCACGTGATACCTTCTTAAAGTATAGAATTGAGGGGATTTGGCAGCAAAACCACTCCACCCACCCAACTTCATAATATAAAGTAAGGAAATTTGTATCTCGTTAAACTTAAGGTTGGTCAGTGTTTATTTTGAAAATAGTCTCAATGGATCGGATGATTATCCTAGGCCAGAATATGTTCATATTTAGTTTTTTGTTATATTGTTTCCTATTTTATACAAATTGACGCAACCCTCTTAACAAAAGAAAAAGAAAAATATTTTGCATTGATTTTGTTAGTATATTTCCCCAGTATGGTACAAGCTTCATGGGGACAAATATGGGTCTATTTTGGGCACCAAGAACCAGTACAACAAATGTCATTCAATAATTTTTGTCTTCATCAAGGTCCTAAATGACTTGTAAGTTTAGGCCAATCGGAGGAAAACAAAATTCATTTTCCACTTTCTGGTAACACATATCAATACAACCTATGTGTATGACCTGTAAGCTCTAAGCCAGTAAGAGATGAAACAAATCTTATGCCTATTTTTGGGCGTCATGACTCGATACAGCCAAAATAGTTTCAAATTTTTTACCTTCATAAATTGCTTGCTCTGCTCTCTTTAAATAAAATTCAGCCTCAAGTGCTTACTGTATTGTTTGTTTTCAAATAGTTCGTGGTAAGGAGTTGTAAGTGGGAGTGATTCGGTCCAATAGTAACCGAAACTCTTAAAAAACGGAATTTGATAAGGATCGATACATCAAAGAATAGAATTTTTATGCTGATTCAAAATATATAAAATTCATTAAGTTTAATGTTACCTATCAAAAGTTGCGAGACAAAAAACTTTTACCAGATTTTCAAAAGAGATGGGAAAGCACTCCCAAAAAACTAAGTGATCTTAATTAAATACACACCAGCAGATTTACTTTATTAGAAAACTCTACTGTAGAGCTATCAAGCTCCTATCTGCAAAAATGAGAATTTTTGTGTTTTTTTGCCAGAAGAAAGATCACGGATGCATGTTTTTTTTTTTTTTTTTTTTTTTTTTTTTTTTTTTTTTTTTTTTTTTTTTTTTTTTTTTTTTTTTGTGTGTGTGTGTGTGTTTGATTGCATTGACCAAATTATCCTATGATTCTAGAAGATCTGGAGAGGGCCTATTTAAACAGAAAATAAAACTTCTAGTGGCCTTTTGGGTGACCAAAGAGATAGGAGAGAAACTAGCCCCCCTCCTCTGCCCCTCTTTTCGCGAAAGACATCCCATCAAAAATTGTAAATAGGGATTAGATTCAACGTAGTTGAAAGGTTCAATAACTATTCCTTTTGGGATGACATGAATCCCTATTGTCTCTGGAGAAAGGGCTATAAGTTATGCACTTCGCCCACTTACCATTTGGGAAATGGCCGTAAGTAACGTAATTTTGTGGGAGGATTTCCTGTCGGGGTGGGTTTTCTCCAAGGGGAGAATATTTCCGTGGGAAGTAAATTTTCTGGGGGGAATATCCCAGGAAAATTTTAAATGAGAGGGGGGGGGGTCCTGACATGAATTGAAAAATGGTCAAAAATTATATTTAAAAAAATTTCAACTGAAAGTAAGGAGCAGCATCAAAACTTAAAACGAACCGAAATTATTCCATATGTGAAGGAGCTGCCCCTTCCCTGACCCTTGTTCTTTACGCTAAGGTATACCGTTTTGTCTCAATGCTTTAGGAAAGGCTGCTCGAACACAAGAGGCGCTAAATATGAATGAGAAGCATTTTTAAAGAACTTAAAGACGTTAGCGTAAAAACTGGGGCATCCCCCTCATATACTGAAAAATTTCTGTTTTTTTTTTAACTTTCATTGTTGTTCCTTACTTTTGTCCCGCTTTTACGAAATGGACAGACATTTGGGGGAGGGCATTCAAACCTCTTACCATCTGGACATGGCCTTGCATTTAATCATAGACTATGATAGGCTAGAGACAATAGAACAGACACAGAAAAAGTCACCATTTTTCTTACGTCACGAATATATCTTACCTATTTTTCCTTGTTTTTTCGTTCTTAATAATGCTCTTTCGGCCCTGTCTACATTATTAAGACATTAATAATGGCCCTGTCGGCCATTCTAAAGCCAATCGGGGTAGCCTTATCTATGGTTTTCTGTATACCTTCGAAAAAAAGTGTTTTGGTTCGCTTTCGGGCCCCATTGATAAAACACCTTTTTAACATGAGGTTCCGTAATTCCCTTGCCAAGGGAATTACGGCTCTCAATTTCAAAATGATCAAGGACAGCAAGTTGTTCCATCACATTTCTGGCCCTCTAATTCCTATCGTCTCCCAAGGAATTTTTGGTTCCCTTAGCCCAGGCAAAGATCCTTGAAATTTTCAAGCCAATCTGAAAAAAACAGCTTGGCCCTTTTTCGAGCCTCAATTTCACAGAAGTTGGGCCATCCTCGAAGCAGGACTTTTCATGTACGTTAGGGTCCACTTCTTCCAGATATTTAGGGATATCAGATTTCAGCATGCTCGTTAAAAAAGACAATTAGCCCTTTTTGGAATAATCAATGTATTATCTTTATTAATTTTTTCTTGTGCATTGGAGCCCTCCTGGTTCAAGAACTTTACGGCCCTCTTTGGGCTTCACTCTTATTGGAATCGTGCCCCAAAGACATTTTTTTTATATTAGACCCTTTTTGGCAGGGACACTTATGACTGTGAGCTGCCGACCGATCAAGCAACAAGTTTTCTGGCCTCTTAACTGTCCCCTAGAAAATTCTTTTAGAACCTTAATTTTGGAAACACGCCTTTCATTTTAGATGACGTCACATTGTAAATGGCATCACATGCATATTATGTTTTTAGAGAATAACAAGGAATAGATGCATGGCAGTGTCTTAATGACGTCATTCACTAATATAAAAGATTAGTTACAGCCATAAATGACGTCATATTAAAAATCCCATTATTTATATTTCAATGACATCAATCAAGACCAGCCGAGGCAAAAGTTGAAGGTCCAATCGAAGAAAAAGCAGTAAATTAATACCTTCAACATTTTTTAAAAGCTCCAAGCGATAAAATAACTATAAATGAAGACAATAGAGTTTATAAGGGCGTTAACGAAGAACCTGATGCTGCATCAGCCTCTGTTAAAAAGAAAAAAAAAGAAAGATATATTTTTCATATTGACAAAAGACTGAGCGAGGCAAAAGTTCCAAAAGGTTAAAAAAGTAGTGAATAAAGCAGTTCAACATTTTACAAAAGCTCCTAGCGATGAATCACCTATAAATATATACATTGGAGTTTATAAGGACATTAATGAAAAGCCTGATGGTGCATCAAATGCTGCTGAACTTCATATTAAAATTTTTAATGAAAGAATTCCAATAGCTAAGGAGGTAGGTAATTATACGGACGTGGACGAATGATGTAATTATATAGAAAAGTCTGAAACAGAAGCTGTTAAACCACATCTGGCACCAAAAGACTTAGAGATTGGGCCAACCGTAGCTAAAACTCCAAGAAAATGAATTTGTAATTATACAAAGGGCTGCTTTTAATTTAAGTCCTATTTCCTTAATTAAAGTACAAACAACACGACATGTTTTAACTGACAGTGGTTAAAAATGATATGTTGTTTGAACAACAATAAATTTTTTTGTCCAACTGCTAGGACCATCAACTGTGGCAAGACGCATCCGAACAGCTAGAGCAAAGTGCATGGAAACAATGTTTAAGGTAATAATTAACAAATCCGAAGTACAAATAAAGATATGATAAGAAATAACCGAAATCAAAAATTGCGATAGCTAAAGTAAAAGGCATGGAACAAACGCCAGCGACAGTCACATTGAATTACAAATGAAAGCTTTGAACAGACACCTGTGCTGAAAAACTGGAAAAGATGCTGTTGGTGGCTATGACTTCATGGTGCCTTTGTAAAATAACATTTTTTATTGGACCTTTAACTTTTGCCTTGGCTTGTCTTTTGTCATTATGAAAGACATATCGCCAAGCTTTTGTCTCTTTCAATTGTTCAGGTGGTAGGACAAAAACTTCTTTTTCTTCCAACTACTTATCTAGTCTAGGTTTTTAAATTTCAAAGGTATGAAAGGCATTGAAAACCACCTTTGTTTCTTTTAATTGTTCAGGTGCTTGGACAATAGCTTCTTCTTTTGCCTTGACTTGTCTTTTGTCATTATGAAAGAGATATTGCCAAACCTTTGTCTCTTTTTATTGCTCAGGTGGTGGGACAAAACTTCTTTTTCTTCCAACGATTTATCCAGTCGATATTTTTGATTTTCAAAAGTATGGTATTTATTGATGACCTTGTCTATGTCAAAATCCAAAACCCCTATGCCTTCCCAAGGCCAAAACAAAATTTGCACTATACTGAAAAAAATATAAATGTTTTTACTTTTATAACTTTAATAAATAAAATAATATAAACATTTTGATTACTAAATATCCGTATATGTATATTAAACTGACAACGCACATTCATTTGTAATTTTCAGTAAAGTGCAAAATTTGTTCTGGCCTTGGGAAGGCATAGGGGTTTTGCACCTAACTTATGTTAATTCTGCTCGTTTTGAGTTTGACTCGGTTAGTTATTTTAATATCTATTCGTTTTGGGTTTCATTTATTTATCGATGCAGATTTTTGCTAGTTTCACGCTTGGTACATTATTTCATGTTATTTTTGCTCATTTTTTGTTTAATGGAGTTCTTTACTTTTCTTTGAAAAACTTATTTTGTGGAAAAAGTTTTTTTAATTAATTTCTGTTCGTTTTATATTGACATAGTCTTTTCAAGGAAAAAGAAAATAATACTTTGAATCTTTTCGTTTTTAAGACTTTTAGTTTTGCCTGTGATTTGTATGCTGGAAAAAATTTTCAACAATTTTTAACAACATACACCCTTTTAAAAATCTGGACACAAATAGTACTGTTTAATTTAGTTTCATACCTCCTCTAGTTGACCTGAAATGGAAATCATGATACCATTCGGAAAAAAAAGTGTTTAATTTCTTTGATAGCTTGGATACACTTGCACTATTTTAATTTGGTTAAATTTTAAGAGTAGAAGCAGCCCCGAAAGTTTGAAAATAATACCCTCAGTCATTTTTGGATACTGCTGAGATGCCTTATTGGGAATTAGCATTATCACAGTGCATTCTGATTTAATCTTAAGGCGACATTTAGTTTTTAAACATAATGGGAAAATGGGGGGGGGGGGGTGGGCGTGGGAGGGTAGGAGTGGAAGGGGGATTAGTTGGCCTCCAATCACTTTCGACTATTAAAAAGGGTATCAGTCCTTTCTATTTTCAATCGACTGAGCCCTTTTCGAAGTTCCCATGACATCTCCTTCGATACGAAGTGTCCTGGTCTAAACAGCAACAACAACCAAAAATAACACATTATACCCGCATCGATCTTTACTATAAAAATGTCAAGCCTTCCAATCACTTTCGACTATTACAAAGGGCACTAGATCTTTCGATTTCCAATCGAATGAGCCCTTTTGGAAACGACAACGCTTTCTATAAACACCTTAAATGCCCCCAGGGCATAAATTACAACCCTCACCCTAAGGTCTGTTAGGGTGGTTGTCATCCTATAAGACCAAATTTCCAGAATTTTCAACTACGTTAAACAACATGGCTATCTCAAAATTTTGATTGGATGTGTTTGGGGAAATGGTGGGCGTGAGAGGGGCGGTAGTCACTCTCCAATCGCTTTCAACTATTCAAAATGGCCCTAGCCCTTTTAATTTCCAATCAAATGAGCTCTTTTGAAGTTCCTACGACAAAACTTTCATCCTAGAAGACCTAATTTGCAGAACTTTCTACTACGTTGAACAAAATGGCTATCTGAAAATTTTGATTGGGTTTGTTTCGAGGAATGGTGGGCGTGAGAGGGGGTTTAGTTACCCTCCAATCACTTTCGACTATTACAAAGGGCACTAGCCCTCTCAATTTCCAATTGAATGAGCCCCTTTTGAAGTTTTACGACAACTCTATCTATAAAAACCTTATATACCCCCAGGGAAGAACTTACAACCTTTGCCCTTGGGGCTCTGGGGGGTTTGTCATCCTTAAATACATAATTTCCAGAACTTTAAACTCCGTTGAACAAAATGGCTATCTCTAAACTTTGATTGAATGTTTTTGGGGAAATGGTGGGCGTAAAGGGGGAGGGGTAATTACTCTCCACTCACTTTCGACTATTAAAAAGGGCAATTTCAATTTCCAATCAAATGAGCCCTTTTAGGAATTTCTATAACAACTTTCTATATAAACTTTATATGCCCCCAGGGCACAACTTACAACCCTTGCATTGAGGTCTCTGAGGGGGTTATCATCCTAAAAGACCTAATTTCAAGAACTTTCAACTACGTTGAGCAAAATGGATATCTAAAAAATTTTGATTGGACGTGTTTGGGAAAATGGTGGGCGTGAGAGGGGCGTTAGTCGCTCTCCAATCACTTTCAACTATTAATAAAATTTCCAATTGAATGAGCCCCTTTTAAGTTTCTACGCTTTCAATAAAAACCTTATATGCCCCCAGGGCATAACTTACAAGCCTTGCCCTGAGGGCTGTGGTGCGGGGAGGGGTTATAATCCTTAAAAACCTAATTTCCGAAATTTTCAACTACGTTGAATAAAATGGCTATCTAAAATATTGATTGGATGTGTTTGTGGAAAAGGTGGGCGTGAGAGGGGGGTTAGTTGCCCTCAAATCACTTTTGACTATTAAAAAGGGCACTAGCCCTTTGAATTTCCAATCGAATGAGCCCTTTTTCAAGTTTCTACGACAAAGATTTCAATAAAAACCTTATATGTGCCCAGGGCATAACTTATAACCCTTGCCCTGAAGACTGTGGGTGGAGTGTCCTGCTCAAAGGTATAATTTCCTGAACCTTAAACTGCGTGAGACAAAATGACTATCTCAAAATCTTTATTGGATGTGTTTGGGGAAATGGTGGGCGTGGAAGGAGTGTTTGTTGCTTTCCCATCACTTTCGACTATTAAAAAGGACACTAGCCATTTCAATTTCCAATTGAATGAGCTCTTTTTGAAGTTTCTACGACAACGCGTTATATAAAAACCTTATATGCCCCCTAGACATAATTTACAACCCTTGCCCTGATGGCTTTGGGGATTTGTCATCCTCAAAGACCTAAGTTCCAGAGCTTAAAACCACGTTGAATAAAATGGCTATCTTAAAGTTTTGGTTAGATGTGTTTGGGGAAAAGGTGGGCGTGAGAGGCGGGTTAGTTGCCCTCTAATCACATTCGTTTATTAAAAAGGGCACTAGCCCTTTGAATTTCCCATCGAATGAGTCTTTTTTGAAGTTTCTACAATAACGTCTTTAATAAAAAAACCTTAAATACCCCCAGGGCATAACTTACAACCCTTGCCGTATGGGCTGTGGGCGACTGTTCTCCTCAAAAACACAATTTCTATCTGGAAATCAACTACGCCGAACAAAATGGTTATCTCAAAATTTTGATTGGATGTGTTTTGGAAAATGGTGGGCATGGAAGGGTTGTTAGTCGCCTTCCAATCTTTTTGGACTATTAAAATATTAATAGGGCACAAGCAACTCCAATTTCCAATTGAATGCGCCCTTTTCGAAGTTTCTACGAGAACTTCTTCGATACGAAGTGCCCTGCTCTAAAGAAAAAAATTAATAAATAATACATTGTGCCAACATCGTTCTTATATGCCCCCAGGGTATAACTTAAAACCCTTGCCCTGTCCTTAAAAACCTTAAAACCTTGTCCTCCTATTTACTTAGTCCCTGTTTCTGGTCTTGTTCTCGAGTGTCCCCGTTCTTTACTTAAGCAGCGCGATCGCGCTGCCTATGATTTATACAACAACTTTCTATATAAACCTTATATGCTCCCAGGGTATAATTTACAACCCTTGCACTGAGGGCTCTGAGGGGGCTATCATCCTAAAAGACCTAATTTCCAGAACGTTCAACTACGTTGAACAAAATGGATATCTCAAAATTTTGATTGGATGTGTTTATGAAGATGGTGGGCGTGAGAGAGGCGTTAGTCGCTATCCAATCACTTTCAACTATTAAAAAAGGTGTTAGCCCTTTCAATTTCCAATTGTATGAGCCTTTTTTAACTTTCTACGACAACGCTTTCAACAAAAAATTTATATGCCCCAAGGGTATAACTTACAACCCTTGCCCTGAGGGCTGTGGGGGGAGGGATTTTCATCCTTAAAGACCTAATTTCCAAGACTTTCAACTAAGTTGAATAAAATGGTTATTTAAAAATTTTGATTGGATGTGTTTCGGGAAAAGGTGGGTGTGAGAGGGGGATTAGTTGCCCTCAAATCACTTTCGACTATTAAAAAGGGTACAAGCCCTTTGAATTCCAAATCGAATGAGCCTTTTTTCAAGTTTCTATGGCAAAGATTTCAATAAAAACCTTATATACCCCCAGGGCATAACTTATAACCCTTGCTCTGAAGACTGTAGGGGGAGTGTCCTGCTCAAAGGTATAATTTCCTGTATTTTGAACGTCGTGGGACAAATTGTCTATCTCAAAATTTTTATTGGATGTGTTTGGGGTAATGGTAGGCGTGGAAGGGGTGTTGCCTTCCAGTCACTTTCGACTTTCGGTCGACTTTCGGGACGACTTTTTCGTGGATTCTTTTTGTGGTGTAAATTTATTACTAAAGGTGCCAACAAAAGAGGGTGATAGAACTGGACTTTTTCAGGTCAAAAAATAAGAAGCTGTTTAAACCACATCTGGCACCAAAATACTTAGAGATTGGGCCAACAGTAGCTGAAACTCCAAGAAAATGAAGCTGTAATTATACAAAGGCCTGCTTTTAATTTAAGTCCTATTTTCTTAATTAAAATACAAACAACACGACATGTTTTAACTGACAGTGGTTAAAAATGATATGTTGTTTGAACAACAATAAATTTTTTTGTCCAACTGCTAGGACCATCAACTGTGGCAAGACGCATCCAAACAGCTAGAGCAAAGTGCATGGAAAAAATGTTTAAGGTAATAATTAACAAATGCAAAGTACAAATAAACATATGATAAGAAATAACCGAAACCAAAAATTGCGATAGCTAAAGTAAAAGGCATGGAACAAACGCCAGCGACAGTCACATTGAATTACAAATGAAAACTTTGAACAGACATCTGTGGTGAAAAACTGGAAAAGATGCTGTTGGTGTCTATGACTTCATGGAAATTACATGTATATATTATAGTACCGAGAGCCCGACGGCTTAGCCGCCGGGCCCCGGCACTCGGCACACGGCAGGATTCTGAATATATAGATTCTCACTGTCGCTTTTATTCTAAACGCAGACAATTTGAGCCTTTTCTTGATGTCATGATGTCCAAATGACCTTAAAATAGAAGTGGTGCCTTTGTAAAATTACATTTTTTTTTATTAGACCTTTAACTTTTGCCTTGGCTTGTCTTTTGTCATTATGAAAGACATATCGCCAAACTTTTGTTTCTTTCAATTGTTCAGGTGGTAGGACAAAAACTTCTTTTTCTTACAACTATTTATCTAGTCCAGATTTTTGAATTTCAAAGGTATGGAAGGCATAGAAAACCACCTTTGTTTCTTTTAATTGTTCAGGTGGTGGGATAATAGCTTCTTCTTTTGCCTTGACTTGTCTTTTGTCATTATGAAAGAGGTATCGCCAAGCCTTTTGTTTGTTTTTATTGTTCAGGTGGTGGGACAAAACTTCTTTTCTTCCAACGATTTATCCAGTCGATATTTTTGATTTTCAAAAGTATGGTAGTTATTGATGACCTTATCCATGTCAAAATCCAAAACCCCTATGCCTTCCCAAGGCCAGAACAAAATTTGCACTTTACTGAAAAAATATAAATGTTTTTACTTTTATAACTTTAATAAATCAAATAATATTAAAATTTTGATTACTAAATATAAGTATATATATATTAAACTGACAATGCATATTCATTTCTATTTTCAGTAAAGTGCAAAATTTGTTCTGGCCTTGGGAAGGCATAGGGGTTTTGCGCCCAACTTATGTTGATTCTGCTCGTTTTGAGTTTGACTCGGTTAGTTATTGTAATTTCTGTTCGTTTTGGGTTTCATTTATTTATCGATGCTGATTTGTGGTAGTTTCACGCTTGGTAGATTATTTGATTTTATTTTTGCTCGTTTTTTGTTTAATGGAGTTCTTTACTTTTTTGAAAAACTTATTTTGTGGAAATTTTTTTTTTAATTAATTTCTGTTCTTTTTATATTGACATAGTCTTTTCAGGGAAAAAGAAAATAATACTTTAAATCTTTTCGTTTTTTAAGACTTTATAGTTTGGCCTGCTATTTTTATGCTGGAAAAAAAATTTCAGCAATTTTTAACAACATACACCTTTTTAAAAATCTGGACACAACTAGTACCTTTTGATTTAGTTTCATACCTCCGCTAGTTGACCTGAAATGGAAATCTTGATACCATTCGCAAAAAAATCTGTTTACTTTCTTTGATAGCTTGGATACACTTACGCTATTTTGATTTGGTTAAGTTTTAAGAGCAGAAGTAGCCCCCAAAGTTTGAACTTATTACCCTCAGTCGTTCTTGGGATACTGCTGAGATGCCTTATTGGGAATTAGCATTATCACAGTGCATTTTGATTTAATCTTAAGTCAACATTTAGTTTTTAAACATAATGGGCAAATGGGAGGGTGGGCATGGGAGGGTGGAAGTGGGAGGGTGGGAGTGGAAGGGGATTAGTTGCCCTACAATCACTTTTGAATGTTAAAAAGGGCATCAGCCCTTTCTATTTTCAATCGAATGAGCCCTTTTGGAAGTTGGCACGACAACTCCTTCGATACGAAGTGCCCTGGTCTAAACAACAACAACAATAAAAAATAATATACTATACCCACATCGATCTTTACTATAAAAATGTTATGCCTTCCAATCACTTTCGACTATTAAAAAAGGCACTAGGCCTTTTGATTTCCAATCGAATGAGCCCTTTTGGAAACGACAACGCTTTCTATAAACACCTTATATACCCCCAAGGCATAAATTACAACCCTTACCCTAAGGTATGTTAAAGTGGGTTTCATCCTCTAAGACCAAATTTCCAGAACTTTCAACTACGTTAAACAAAATGGCTATCTCTGTATTTGGGGAAATGGTGGGTCTGAAAGGGGCGGTAGTGGCTCTACAATCACTTTCAACTATTAAAAATGGCCCTAGCCCTTTCAATTTCCAATCAAATGAGCCCTTTTGAAGTTTCTACGACAAAACTTTCAATAAAAATCTTATATGCCCCCAGGGCATAACTTACAACCCTTGCCCTGAGTGCTGGGGGGGTGTCATTCTCAAAGACCTAATTTCCAGAACTTTCTACTACGTTGAACAAAATGGCTATCTTTAAATTTTGATTGGATGTGTATGGAGGAATGATGGGCGTGAGAGGGGGGTTAGTTACCCTCCAATCACTTTCGAATATTACAAAGGGCACTAGCCCTCTCAATTTCCAATTGAATGAGCCCCATTTGAAGTTTTACGACAAGTCTATCTATAAAAACCTTATATACCCCAGGGCAGAACTTACAACCTTTGCCCGTTGGGCTCTGGGGGGTTTGTCATCCTTAAATACATAATTTCCTGATCTTTGAACAAAATGGCTATCTCTAAACTTCGATTCAATGTTTTTGAGGAAATGGTGGGCGTAAGAGGGGGTTTAATTAATCTCCACTTATTTTCGACTATTAAAAAGGGCAATTTCAATTTCCAATCAAATGAGCCCTTTTTGAAACTTCTATAACAACTTTCTATATTAACTTTATATTCCCCCTGGGCACAACTTACAACCCTTTCACTGAGGGCTCTCATGGGGTTATCATCCTAAAAGACCTGATTTTAAGAACTTTCAACTACGTTGAAAAAAATGGATATCTCAGAGTTTTGATTGGATGTGCTTGGGAAAATGGTGGGCGTGAGAGGGGCGTTAGTCACTCTCCAAGCACTTTCAACTATTAAAAAAGGCAGTAGCCCTTTCAGTTTCCAATTGAATGAGCCCCTTTGAAGTTTTTACGCTTTCAATAAAAGCCTTATATGCCCCCAGGGCAAAACTTACAACCCTTGCCCTGAGGGGTGCGGGGGGGGGGGGTTGTAATCCTCAAAGACCTAATTTCCAAAACTTTAAACTACGTTGAATAAAATGGCTCTCTAAAATATTGATTGGATGTGTTTGAGGAAAAGGTGGGCGTGAGAGGGGGGTTAGTTGCCCTCAAATTACTTTCAACTATTAAAAGGGGCACTAGCCCTTTGAATTTCCAATGGAATGAGCCCTTTTTCAAGTTTTTATGACAAAGGTTTCAATAAAAACCTCTTATGCCCCCAGGGCATAACTTATAACCCTTGCCCTGAAGACTGTGGGGGGAGTGTCCTGCTCAAAGGTATAATTTCAAGAACTTTCATCTGCCGGGAACCAAATGGCTATCTCAATGTTTTTATTGGATTTGTTTGGGGGAATGGTGGGCGAGGAAGGGGTGTTAGTTGCCTTCCAATCACTTTCGACTATAAAAAAGAGCACCAGCCATTTCAATTTCCAACCGAATGAGCCCTTTTTGAAGTTTCTACGACGAAACTTTCTATAAGAACCTTATTTGCCCCCAGGGCATAACTTACAACCCTTGCCTTGAGGGCTGTGGGGGGGGGGGGGGGTTGTTATCCTCAAATACCTAATTTCCAAAACTTTCATCTCAAAATTTTGATTGGATGTGTTTAGGGAAAGGGTGGGCTTGAGAGGGGGGTTAGTTGCCCTCCAATTACTTTCGACTATTAAAAAAGTCACTAGCCCTTTGAATTTCCAATCCTATGAGCTTTTTTTGAAGTTTCTACGACAACGCTTTCTATAAAAACCTTATATGCCCCAAGGGCATAACTTCCAACCCTTGCCCTGAGGGCTGTTGTGGAGTGTCCTCCTCAAAACATATTTTCTATCTGGAAATCAACTACGCTGGACAAAATCAACTACGCTGAGGGCTGTAGGGAAATAGTGGGCGTTTAAGAGATGTTAGTTGCCTTCCAATTACTTTCGACTATTAAAAAGGGCACAAGCCACTCCAAATTCTGATTGAATGAGCCCTTTTCGAAGTTTCTACGACAACTTCTTCGATACGAAGTGCCCTGGTCTAAAGGAAAAAAATAATAAATAATACACTGTCCCAACATGGTTCTTATGTGCCCCCAGGGCATAACTTAAAACCCTTGCTCTGAGGGTTGTTGGGCAGTGTACACCTCAAAAACATAATTTCTACCTGGAAATCAACTACACTGAACAAAATGGCTATCTGAAAATTTTGATTGGATGTGTTTGGGGAAATGGTGGGCGTGGAAGGGGTGTTAGTTGCTTTCCAATCACTTTCGACTATTAAAATGGGCACTAGTCATTCCAATTTCCAATCGAATGAGCCCTTTTCGAAGTTTCTACGACAACTCCTTCGATACGAAGTGCCCTGGTATGGAAGAAAAAAAATACATTGTGCCAACATCGTTCTTTATTTAGGCAGCGCGATTGCGCTGCCTATGCTAACTAAATAAAGAGTCAGGAAGCCAAAAAGACAGGAGCCAGGATTATAAAGAGCCAGGAAGGCATGAGCCAGGAGCCAGGATTATAAAGAGCCAAGAAGGACATTCTCTGACATATCAACCAGTTCGTGGTAACAAACTGTATAGTAAGAGCGACTCGTCTCAATAATAACCGAAATTCTAAAAAACGGAATTTTAATATCAAGAGATACATCAAAAGAATCTTATTTTCATGCTGATTTCAAATATATAACTTGTATCTTGTTTACTCATAACCATCAAAAGTTACGAGCCTGAGAAAATGTGCCTTGTTTTCAAAAAAAGGGAAAAACACCCCTCATAGTCAGAATCTTAATGAAAATCATATCTTCAGATTCAGCGTATCAGAATACCTTAATGTAGAGATTCCAAGCTCCTATCTGCAAAAATGTGGAATTTTGAATTTTTTGCTAGAAGAAAGATCACGGATGCGTGTTTATTTGCCTTTGTTTCCCCAGGGGTGATTGTATCGACCCAGAGGTCCTAGAATCTTGCGAGAGGGTTTGTTTGAACAGAAATTAATAAGAAGAACTCATTAGAAATTAGATCCCTACAAGGTCAGTTAGAGTTGACCTTCCGAGATATACTTGACACCACACTTGACGAGTTTAGGCTGCATTTAAATTTCAAGCGTAACTTTTTTGATCAGTCAGGGTGAAGATTTACTGGCTATTTTTTTTTTTTTTTCAATTACTAAAAATAGAAACATGACAAGTAGCTTAAATTCCTTTAAGACAAATGTGGAATTTGTGGAAAATGTGGCAAATGTGGCAATATACAAAACGTAGTATGAGTAGAAAATACTTTTGAAAAAAAGTGTTGAGATTGGATTTTCTAACCAAATTTTCAGCACATCAATTTTTCACTTCTCTTGAATAACTTTTGACGTTAAAATATCAAATCTTTAATTCTTTATCCGCAGATGCGACCATAAGCATAGAGCACAGATCACTCGGGGACCAAAGCCCTCCCAGGGGAAGCTAAGAAGGAAGGGGCCCAGCCCCCTTCCCTAGGAATCTAAGAACCGTGATCTGAAATGCTCTGTAATCTTTTCAAAATAACTTCCAATTGGCAGCAGGATTGAGTTCTTCCTAGTTGTAACTATAGTTATATAGGTTATTATTAGTTTGACAAATTGATCTGGATCAGTAAACTACAGAAGTCAAGAAAGAAACAAACGTTTTGCTTTTTCACAGGTATAACACAGAGTTTGAATGTAGAGCATAAAAGTAGGCTATGTTTTTTTTTTTTTAATAAACTAGGACCCTTCTCGCTTTTTAAACTTATAAGTTATGTGTATCACCTGATAACTCTGAGACGTATTTTGAAGCGTCATACAAAAACATATCTTCACTTTGAATTTATCCTCGTGTTACATTTAGAATACAGAAAATTACTAATTATTAACAGAAATGAAGATGGTACACATGAGTCATGTGTCCAAGGGGAATGTCTAGTTACACGGTCCCAACGCCATGAAATTCTTACAATTCTCCGAATTATTTTTGCATATTTCACCTTTTGTTTTTACTTTTTTTACTAAGATTTACTTCTTGCTGAACATAAACAACTCTCTCTCTCTCTCTCAAAACGTCTTAATTAGGCGTTAGTTGTTTCATGTAATTGAGTTAGTCAATAAGAGTTCCAAATAGGAATAGGTCCTTTTATTAGACAGTGAAACGACGATGACACAGTCTGTCATCATCATCAGTAGAGTTACTAAGATATCAAAATTAAAACAAACTGTATTTATACTAAACAAAATGATCACTTCAGGGTCAAAGCAAGTTACCGGTCCATTGACTCAAAAAGTTCACTAACTGCTTTCGAGTTTTGTAATACTGCGTTGAGTAAAGGTGGTACAATTTTCTTTAAAATTGTAGGTCAAAGCAAGTTACCGGTCCATTGACTTAGAAAGTTCACTAACTGTTCTTGAATTCTGTAAGACTGCGTTGAACATTCTTCTAATTAAAAATGAAATAATGCTGAATTTATAGGTGCTAAATTTATCATTTTATTCTTCTAATAGCAAATGAAATGTTGCTGATTCTAAAGTTGGTCTGTCATCCCCATATATACGATGTTGGTATTTTTTCCATGACTACACTGCCTTTTCTATGACGAAATCAATAAGAGTTCCAAATAGGGATAGGTCCTTTTATTAGACAGTGAAACAAAAACGTAAAAAAAAGCTCTAAATAATTCGATGACACAGTCGGTCATCATCATACTAACATATCCAAATTAAAACAAACTGTATTTATACTAAATAAAATAATCACTGTCTAATAAAAGGACCTATCCCTATTTGGAACTCTTATTGATTTCGTCGTAGAAAAGGCAGTGTGGTCATGGAAGAAAAATACCAATGTACTTGAGTTTTGGGTGATTTCTATAACTGTTATTGTTATTCTAGTTATGTACCCTGAAGAAGGAATGGCGCTTGACGCCTAGTAAAAGTACAACAGAATCACCAGGCTCAGAAGAAGCTGAAACAGAGGAACTGAAGAAAATACGAAAAGTCCAAGGTTTTTTTAGAGGATGGCTGTGCCGACATAGGTGGAAAACTATCGTTGATGAATATATCAAATCTCCCCATGCTGAAAGTATGAGAAAAAGAAATAGGTACAATCTTAGTTTTTAAATAAGAAAATGTCCCAGCAGGTCTGTATACACTAGAGGGAGATAGGATAAAACATCCCAAGAGATTTTTACAATTGACTCTTTTATCTAGAAATACCCCCACCCTCCTTATTTGTTTAAGGTTTATACTGTTTGTATTTAAACGTGCACTTCATTTCGATTGATGGTCTTCTTAATCATTAGCATGAAGCTCAATCCACTTGACATGACTTCACCTAAAACGATTTTTATCGTAAATTTTTCACGCTGGGTTTCTTTCGGGTTTCTTTTCGGTTTCTGTTTACTGCCTCGATGATTTCTTTCTACCTTCTTCTGGCTTCTTTCTACTTTTTTCAGAGGTATGAGGAATTTCTATTATTAAAATTACTATTTATTGACCATACAAAATGGTTTCACTTCGTGTATTTCCCTGATTAATTAAAACAATTTTTTGCACAAAATAAAGTTTTCAAAGAAAAGTAAAGAACTCCATTAAACCAAAAATGAGCAAAAATAAAATCAAATAATCTACCAAGCGCAAACTACCACGAATAAGCATCGATAAATAAATGAAACCCAAAACGAACAGAAATTACAATAAATGACCGAGTCAAGCTCAAAACAAGCAGAAATTAACATGAGTAGGGCTCAAAACCCTTATGAATTCCCAAGGCCAGAACATATTTTGCGCTTTGCTGACAAAATATAAATGTTTTTACTTTTACAGCTTTAATAAATCAAATAATATTAACATTTTGATTACTAAATATCAGTATATATATATATATATATATATATATATATATATATATATATATATATATATATATATATATATATATATATATATATATATATATATATATATATATATATATATATATATATATATATATATATATATATATATACATATATATATATATATATATATATATATATATATATATATATATATATATATATATATATATATATAATATATATATATATATATATATATATATATATATATATATATATATATATATATATATATATATATATATATATATATATATATATATCAAACTGACAATGCACATTCATTTGTTCTTTTTTAATAAATGGGGAAAATAAATCAAAAACAGATTTTTCAAAAAATTCAACTTTACAACCATAGCAATTATGACCCTATTGATAATATATGATGCTTCAACTCCCACCCTCCTCTTACATATCCGAAGGGTCCATTTTTTTTTCAGGAATAGATTTTATTCTCGATGCCGTGCTTTTCGAAAAGGATGATGTTGCGTAAAAAATAATAATGACCAGTTGATCTCGAAATGTTTGCCAATCCCAAAACTTTTGGCAATACTGTTGTGAAAGAAATTTTACTCTTGCACTCGGGTTGTACTTATCATAGGCAGCGCAATCGCCCTGCTTAAGTAAAGAACGATGTTGGCACAATGTTTTATTTCTTTAGACCAGGGCACTTCGTATCGAAGGAGTTGTCGTATAAACTTCGAAAAGGGCTCATTCGATTGGAGATTGGAGTGGCTTGTGCTCTTTTTATTAGTCGAAAGTGATTGGCAGGCAACTAACACCCATTCCACGCCCATCATTTCCCCAAACACATCCAATCAAAATTTTGAGATAGCCATTTTGTTCAGCGTAGTTGATTTATAGATTGAAATTATATTTTTGAGGAGGTCACTCACCCATAGCCCTCAGGGCAAGTGTTGTAAGATGTGCCCTGGGAGTTATATAAGATTTTTATAGATAGCGTTGTCGTAGAAACTTCAAAAAAGGCTATTTTTTAGTAGGGGGTGACACCTCCCGCAGAAGAAAAAGACACTAAACATTGCGTACAAATAGAAAATGAGAAATATTACCTTTTAAGCTCCTTGAAAAGAATGCTCCTGATTGCACTTATCAGCTCCTCCGCAAAGAAATCTCCTGACAATGCTCTTGATGCCGCGCCCTCAAATTGTCACTTTTGTGCTGGTAGATTTCTGGATGTGAAATATTATGCTACGTAGAAATCGACTGTTGAAATGGAAAGGATATTATTAACCCCCCCCCCCCCCCCCACCAGTACCAAAAATAAGGGCTAAGACCAAAAATGTTCGCGGGAATGAAGAAGGATTAGAGATCAATTTTTAGAAATCAAGAGACAAATATTTTCTGCCGTAAGAATGCAGATCTCACGCGCAGCACCCTCATTCAGGCTTAGTTTAAATGAAGGGAGATGAAGGGATGAGACAATTTAATAGCTAGAATAGACTCTCTGAGGCATCTGGCCCCCCGACCCACCGCTCCTCCTTCGTAATAGCTGATGCGCAATTATGCATCACAGAACATAATTTTACAAAAAACCAAATGAATCAACTTAGTTAAGTGAAGCATTAAAATAAATGTTTATACTCACCATCTATATTGTATGGACAAAGGACTTTTTAGGAACGAATCCACCGCCGTGTACTTTAACTTCCTTTGCTACTGGGAAGCTCAATATGTAATTTTGCAATGTAGGCTACCTCAGAATTTTTAATCGATATCAAACTGGTCTTCTTTGGGGCAAAAATCACAGTTGGGATCCACGAAATGACAGAAAACGTCACATTTTTGTGCCACAGTATTTTAGATAACTTAGAATGAGCACCAGAAATTTTGATTTCCGTTCGAATGAGCCCTTGTTCGATCTCTTAGGACAACTGTTCGATACGATTACCCTTTGGAAAAAGATTAACAAATAAACACGCATCTGTGAACTGTGATCCTACTTCTTCGAAAAATACTAAATTCTATATTTTTGTTGATAAGAGCTTTAAGCTATTACATTATGGTACCCTGATATTCTGAATTTGATGGTGTCATTTTCATCAAAATAACTTACGTTTTTTTTGGGGGGGGGGAGGGCTTCCGCTCTTTTTCAAAACCAGGTAAGTATTCTCAGGCTCATAGCTTTTGACAGGAACTTTAAACTTAAAGACCTTTACATATTTGGAAACAGAATAAAATTCAATTGTTATTATGCATTAATGATTATAAAAATAACCATTTTATATTTTCGGTTACTGTATAGTCGGAGTCTTTCCTTATTTGCAGTTTGTTACCACGAACTCTTTAACCTGTGGTTTTCAGCTTTAATTGATTTTTCAGCTAGAAGCTACTTTGGCTATTTTTTCTCCTTCTTTTAAAGTATAGCCTCGGAATATTCAAAATAAATCAGCTCTTAAAGTTTAAATAATGCTAAATTGTGTCTTAGTGTTGGATTCTAATAAGTTTTCAGTAAAGTAAATTTCAAAACTAAACGTTAAGATCGGTGGAACTGAGAAAAATGACAGTCTTGTCACATAGGTCACCCCTGAATTTATAAATCAGTGGTTGTCCGTGAACTATTCATTTGGTTGCTGACTCAGGGCAAAACTTGGGTTACCTTTGCCCCTTACTTTGCAGTAGCTTCTTGAACCGTCGAAATAAACCAGCCTGCAAATTACAAATAATTTTTTAACTATGACTAGTTGCTTCATTCTAACTTAAAGTTTAGTCTAAAGGTCACTTGAACTCAGAAGGATAACAGCCCATATCCTATTTTCACCTGTTTCAACTGTCATTCATTTGTTAGCCAAAGAATAGAAGTGGGACTTGATTCAGTTTCTCTTACCTACCTTATGTTCTTTTTAAAAGTCGCGAAAAATTAGGACTTGCTATTTGCATCTTAATACGTTTTCAGTAAAATCTAATATAAACTTACGGATAGATGTTGGGGGGGGGGCTCGAAATCAATCAATCATCAATCAATCAATCAATTTATTTAAAAATAACACAGAAAAAATTACAGAACTTTAGACCCCACAAAGGCTCTTTGGCCTGTGAGAGTGGGAGACTAATCATAACATTAAATAATGGCACTAAAATCAAACAGAAGGACAAGAATAAAAAAAGAAAAAAACAAAAAAACTAAACAACACCAAAAACTACCATGCCAATCAAAATAAATAAAACAAACAAATTGAAAAGGAAAGATAGAGGGGGAAAAGGGAGGAGAGAACTAACTGTCTAAGCATAAGAGGTGGTTGGTTAGCTGTTTTTTAGATTGTCCATAGGAATGACATAGCCGAACTTTAACTGGTATGGAATTCGAGATGGAGGCACAACATAAAACTGGATTGAAATCTGATCTTACGGTTTTGGTTTTATGAATGAAAAATTTTAACGACTATTTTTGCCAGTTTTCCAATCTTCCCGAATAAGCAAGCAGAAGAGGGGAGGTTACTTGTTGCAAGCACCGTCGTATCTGCGGGGAGTGGAGTCTCCCTTAAATTGCGGGGAATAGGTAGCGAGGACCTACGCTTCCTTGCTTATCGGTGCTCAACATGGCACAGACATCTTTATACCTCAAACCAATCCTGAACTTTCTCCAGTTGAACAAAAAATTGGATCTAACGTTGCTGTCGAAAATAACATGCGACTTCATTGATTTAGCAGCATTACGCGACGCTAAATTCAAACTCCTTCAACTAGCATTCCCTGAAAGAGTAGCTTTAGCCACAAGAAGCAGTACAAGAGACTCAGCAACATCAGAAATATTAGATTTGCTAGCTGAATGTGATAGGAATAATATCCCACTTCCAACTTTCGTCATCGCTCACCCATCTCAAGTTCCACAGGTCCCCGGGACCAACTTCTCTATCGTGCAAGGTGAAATTCGAGATCTGAAGAGCTCAGTGTCCGTGATAAACTAGTATATGACGGGTGTTGAATTGACAACTTGCCCAGATGCTGGAGCTACAGCCCTAGCGAACAACAAGCCTCCAACTTGTTCTGTAATTATAGAAGACACTCCGTCAATGGGTCCCCTGACTAGAATACAAACAATTAGTCAACTTCAGTCCAAAGATGGGATTCAGGTGGTCAGGCAATTAAGAAACAATAAAATACAAGTTAAATTCAGCGATGTTGTAAAAGCTAAAGCTTTTTGTGTTGAAGCTCCTAGTGTCCTTTCGGCAAATTTGCCAAGTGGCAGCAGCATCAAATGCAAACTCAGGGAAGAAAAATCTTATGGCATAATAAGAGGACTTCCTATAGAAGTGAATGCTAGCGAAGTGGCCAAACATAATCCAGGCCTCGTCGAGGAAGCTTTCCGTTTTGGGCAAAGTAAAACAATCAGACTGACTTTCAAAAATAGAAAGACCATGAGCTTTGTAATGTCTAACGGAATCAAGCTTGGATACGACTTTTTCCGGGTAGATAAGTACATGGAGGCCCCTCGAAGGTGTTTCAAATGCCAGAGCTTCTCTCATCTTGTTGAAAACTGCATAAACAGTCCAAGATGCGCAAGATGTTCCGGACCACACTCTAGTAACAAAGATGCACCCTGTAACGGAGATCCCAAATGCACTTCTTGCAATGGACCTCATGTCTGCTTCAGCCTAAGATGCTCAAAATTGAGAGAGATTCTGGGAAACAAAAATAATCAATGAATAGATCTCTTAAAGTTTTTAGTCTGAATATCAATGGTTGTCGCAACAAAGAAAAAGACATAGTCGATCTCCTTCAAATTTATGACGTGCTATTTATCTAGGAGCATATGCTTTCTGGGACGAATACAAACTTCCTGAACAGATCCCGCTCGCACTATGTCTTTTTAGAGCCAGCAAAATCTACGGCAGGGCGTCCGTCCGGAGGCTTGCCAATATACGCTAGGAAGAAACTTTTGGCTAAGCCAACAATTAGAAGCCATAGTCTGTTGTACGTAGTCTGTAGGGAATTGAGTTCATCAATATATACATGCCTACTAATTACAACAATACTGTCTTTCTGACAAAGTTCTCAAAAGCAGCAGATGTCCTAAGACAACATTTGGAGTCTCTTGAGCTTCGTGGGTGAAAGTAGCTAATTGCCGGGGACCTCAACTGTGACCCATGCAAGGACCATATTCTATCCGATATTTTTATGAATTGTCTCCCCACTACTTTTAAGGTTTGACTGAAGTCTTTGGATTTTACGTACTAGTGGTCATACCTCCAATATTGACCACGTACTTTCATGCACATCTATTTTAGTCTTCCAGTTACAGTTTGCACTGATAATCTGATTAGTGACCATTCCGGACTTTCGTTTCAGATGCAACCAACACAGAGCACTATTTACTCTTGTTCCAGAAAGTCGGTCTACAAGCAAAATTGGGGTAAATACAATATTCCCCTTTACGTCGCCACAGTTGCTTTGGTTCTAAGTTGCATCAAAGTTCCTTTTCATCTACTCTGCTCTGGCCCTTCCAAAGTCTCGGCCATGGTTGGTTTTAACTCTTATTTCCATCAAGTAATCCATGCTCTGAAAGTTGCCGAAGCGAAAGCGGTTACTACAAGACGAGCCAAAATTGGGACAGAAAAACCGATGTGGTCCGAATCCACTGAACTCCAGTCGGCAAAACGACATGCAAAAACTTGGCTAAACATTTGGATTGCTTGTAAAAGACCGCTATGCGGGACTGTATTCGAGCTGAAACGGAGCCCAAAACGCAAATATAAAGCTGAAATGAAAAGGTACCGAATTATCGGGCAACAGTTCACTGGAGATAAAAAATCGTGGCTAAGCCTAATAAGACCAGACAATCGTCCATCTAATACTTCTCTGACACTACATGATTGGCACTCTTACTATACTTCGTTGTATGGAGATGAGAATCTTATTATAACCAATCAATATGGAACGGAAGTTTCCAGCTGGCTTGCTCGTTTCTTAGGGCAGCATTGCGTTGTTCCCATTTGCATTGAGAAGACCAAGTTAGCTGTCAGAAAAGTACTTTCCAAAGCAAAGAATGGGATGGACAGTGATGGTCTTTCAATAAAATACCTCAAGCACTTACCTGAATGCTTCTATTTCCATCTTCCGCTTATCTTCCAGATGGGCATCTTCAGGGGTTTTGTTCCAAACTCTTTCCTGAAAGGGGTCATTTCATCTGTCGCCAAAAAAGGAAAAGATCCAAACAAATGCGAATCTTATAGACCCATAAACGTCTCGTGCATCTTGAGCAAAGTGTTTGAAAATGTGATCTTTTCTGAGCTTGATTCTGGAAACTATGGGGACAATCAGCTTGGATTCCAGAAAGGTGTCGGGTGCCCAGAAGCTCACCGCTTTCTTGCTAACGTACTTATGGACTCGGAAGGAAAAAAGTCGCCTCTGTGTAGGCCTATGTGCACTATTGATATATCGAAAGCATTCGATAGCGTCAATCACATGCAAGCAATGAATGCTCTACTGCACAATGAAGCAAGTTCGAGCATAGTGAGTACTCTGAAATTTTGTTGCGAAAATTCGACTGTGTTGGCCAAGTGGAAAGGCAAAATTTCAGATCCTGTAAAAATCAGAAGAGGTGTAAGGCAAGGCAGCGTTCTAAGTTCTCTTAGTTTCAAACATGTCATATCCAAGATTCTGGGCCTTATCTCGCCCTCTCTCCTATAGCATGGCACTGACCTATCTTACTTGGCATACGCTGATGACGTCCTTCTACTCAGTAGATCCAAAGCAGACTTACAAGAGAAGCTGAATCGACTCTTAAGTGATTTTCAATCTGTTGGGCTTTATATCAATATTGAATCTGTCGCAAAGTGAATCTGTCACTCTCGGAAATCATGTTGTCCCTACAGTATCAGAGCTGAGATATCTTGGTATAACGATTGCGGAAACAATTATTAAAACTAGACAAGCAATTGTTAAGCAAACAACTAAAGCCATTAAATGTGCTTATGCGTCTGTAGTGCCGAATCACGGGCGCTTCTCCAGGAAATCTCTTGCCTCGATTTATTGTTCAGTTTCCTCATCACACATAACCTACCTTGCCGGTGCATCCCACATGCTGTCAGTGAGAGAAACTGAAAACATCAAAAAGTGCTAATATAAATTTACAAAATTTTTACTGTACATACCCAAGCGTTATAGGAATTTCCACCTTGAAAAATATGGTCTTAAGGAGCCATCCAAACAATGGTCTAGCATTCGAAATAATTCAGTGCTAAAAGTTAACTTAGATAGACGAAGTTTCTCACCTGCATTTACTAGAGTGTCGTGAATTACAATGAGTGTTGTATCTTTATCTTTTTGAAGCTGGTTTCTTTTTCTTTCCTTTTTTTCTTTTTGTAGAGCTCCACTATAATCTATTTTTGTAGATGGTGGGTGAATAAATGTTATTATTATTATTATTATTATTATTATTATATCATTTCTGAGAGAAAAAGAAACACAAGATTCAATGCGGAATTCAGCTTTTAAAAGATATAATTGTTTGAAGAAATTAGGGAGGAGTCCATGAAAATACTTAAAAATTAAACCAGAGGAAAGAAAGATGTATGTGGATTGACATCCAATAGATTCATGCTGAGCTGGCCTGTCACCTCAGACACTAATTTAATTGCTTTGTTATATATTTTGAAAACAGGAAAGGTAAAAGAAGAGAATGTTGATAGCCATACTGTTGGACAGTAGTAAATATAAGATTGAATGAGAGAGTGAAAGAGGATCTTTATTATTGAACCAGGGAAGCATTGACGAACCTTCCTAAGAACTCCTAGGTTTCTGGAGAGCCTAAGTTTCACGAGAGCGCAGTGCTGTTTGTTAGAGCGATTTTCGTCCAATAAAATACCCAGGAATCGAACTTATCTATCAGGGGGACGAGTTATGTCACCATGAGTGGTAGAAATACTTTGAATCAAAGGACAAGAAGTACCTGATCTGGAAAAAATAAGTAGACTAGATTTAGCTAGATTTAGGGCAAGACGATTTGCATCAAACCAAGCAAAGGTTCTTTCTAGAACAAAAAAAACTTTCTTGATAAGGGAAGAATCATTAATTTCTGAACACCCAAGAGTGCTATCATCTGCAAATGCAAATAGCACTGGATCTAGAGCTGCGTCACTAGGCAGAACAAAATTGTTATCATAAATACTACAGCAACTTTGTTTAGTTTGTTCAGATACAGCAATAAAAAGTTTATTGATGAATATAAGGAATAAAACAGGTCCTAGAATAGATCCTTGAGGGACACCAAAATCAACACGGAATTGATCTTAAATCTGGGGGTCAATACTGATAGACCTTCCAGATAAATAAGTTTCAAACCAATGATAACTTATTCCCGGTATCTCTATGTGCTCCATTTTGGATAGTTGGATAGTATGTGATATGCTGTCAAACGCTTTTCTGACATCAAGGAAAATTGCAGCTGGAATTCTACCGTCTTCAAGTGCCTTGTGAATGAACTTCAGCAAGGTCATGCAAGCATGTTCTCTTGAGTGTTTAGGGCGAAAACCAAACTGATTGTAATGGAAAAATTGCTTTTTTATCAAGAAACGACAAAAGTCTAGAGTACATACATTTCTTACAAATTTAACTAAAGATTGATAAAAGAGAAATTGGTCGAGAATTAGAAGGATCATCTCTAGAGCCACGCTTATGGAGAACAACTAATCTGGCAGATTTTAGAGCACTGGGAAAAGTTCCATTCAACAATGATAAGTTAACAAGAATGGTGAGTGGAGATAGAATAGAGGGTAGAATAAACTTTAAAGCTTTGGCAGGAATTTGGTCAGGTCCACAAGAGGAAGATTCTTTTAGCTCAGAGACGATTCTCTGGACTTCAAACTCGGAAACCGGATCCAAAGCCATCGATTTTTGACAAGAAGGACCGAGGTACTTTCTAAAGTCACTGGTAGAAGAAGCACTAACCAAAATATGTTCAGAAATTAATTGTCCAATGGATGGAAAGTAAGAGCAAAATGCATCCATTATGATCTTACTATTAGTTATCTCTACCCCCTAAGAAATTAATTTATTTGGCAAGTTATTTCTTTTGGAATTGGGATGAAGAACTGTGTTTACAAGTTGCCAGGTTTTCCTCATATTCTTGCCAAATTTAGAGAACATCTGGGAGTAATGAATATACTTGAATTTACGAATTAAGGAATTCAATAAATTTCTATATTTTTTATGCCTTTCAAGATTATGATGAGAGTTAGAGGATTTGAATGCCTTCCACAAGTAAGTCTTTTAGTACTCTTAAGAAGAGCTGAAGTCATCCAAGGGGCACGAAGAACTGAATGCTTGGAGCTTTTAGCAGCCGAGGTTACACAGCAGCTATAAACAAAGTCCTGTTTGACCAGATCATAGAATTGATTGAAAAGACTATCAACAGATCGACTTGAATCGGTGAGAAACTCCCAGGAGGTGTCAGACAATCGAAATTTATACTGTTCAAGTTGATGCTGTTGGTAACGGACAGGTAAATTAAAAGGAGTGGAAGAAAATGAAGGTAGACCAGAGATTGAATAGGTTGTAATACATTGAAAGTGGTCAGAGATGTCAGATATGATAACAAAGCTCAAATTAGGCATTGAAGTTGAAAAAATATAGTCGATTAATCTGGCTGATGTGTCAGAAACTCTAGTAGGAATAGTGATACAGGGAAACATATTAAAAGACAAAGCAGAAGATAAAAAGTCATAAGAATTCGTAAGTGAAGTTTTTAATAGGTCATTATTGAAGTCTCCTAAAAGGATAATTTCATAACTACTTCTTCATATTTCAGACATAACCTTGTCAAAAATTCCTAGGAAAGTAGGTATCGACCCACTTGGTGGGCGGTATATTCCTCCAATGATATTTTTCTTGTTGTCAATCAAAATTTCAATGAAAACAGACTCAAAAACACCATCCAAATGCTTACACAGATCACTACCCAAAGTATAATCCAGGTAATCAGCAATATAAAATGCTAAGCCACCTTTTTTTCTCTCCAATCTATTTACTCCAAGTTATACCCGGAAATATCTAAAAGCATGTCATTGTCCTTATGGAGAAATGTCCAATAATCTGAGGAGAAGAATTAGCTATGAGAGACTTCAAATTATTTAGAGAAGAATTTGAATGTTTAAATGAAGAACTGAGAACTTTATGCCAGAATTTACATATTTTGTCATGTCATATCTATAGACACAATTAGCATTAGAATTACTAGTCAAAGAAGAAAGATTAGGTGGAGTCCCAAATGAGTCATCAATTAAATTTGAAACATTTAGAGGAGTCTTCTCAAGCAATTTGAATTGAATAGGAATAGAGTAACCAAAACTAGAGTGATCATCATTAACAGCTGTCCTTTATAATAAGCGGATTTAATAAAAATCTGGACATTGTTAAAGAGGAATGCGCAGAACCAGGTAATTAATAGAAAAATTATATGTGCAACTATTAGAAAGTAGAATCATCGTATAAAAGAAAAAAAAAACATATGAAAGAAAAAAACGTATGAAAGAAAAAAAAACAACGTAAAACACAGTGAGGTAGCTACTACTACTACTACTAACAACTCATCGCAGCACCAAGCCGCCTGAGGCCAACACAGCTACGCACGCTCCTCCTCCACCCCAATCTATTCAAAGCCTCCCTTTTTACACCCGCCCACGAAGTTCCCATTTCCTTTAAATCTTTCTTTATGACGTCCTCCCAACCCAGACGGGGACGACCTGCTTTCCGTTTAGCCCTAGATGGTTGGCCGAAAAGAACAATCTTCGGCAATCTGTCATCCTTCATCCGAACAACATGCCCTAACCACCTCAACCTTTCTCTCATTATAGACCTAGAAAGCGGTATTGAACCACATTTTTCGTACAGCCTATTGTTCGAAATACGGTCAGTCAGCCGGGTACCCAGAACAATCCTTAAGCAATTTCTCTGGAAAACATCCAGCAAATCTTCATCCGCTCTTCGGAGCGTCCATGCTTCAGAGCCATATTTGACCACTGTCATCACTGTAGCTTCTAATATTCTAATCTTGGTTTGCAGACTTATCTTCCTATTCTTCCAGACTTTTTTTAACTGTGAAAAAACACCCTGAGCCTTGGCTATTCTATTTTTAACATCTTCACTGCTCCCACCATCTTTACTAATAATACTACCAAGGTAAGTGAAACTGCCCACCTGATCAATCTTTTCATTACCCAACGTCACCTTTTCATCTTCACTTATTCCTAGCCTTAGTGACTTGGTCTTCCTAACATTAATTTTCAAACCAATACTAGCACCCTGAACTCGCAAAACCTCTAAAACTTCATTCATTTTGCTCACACTTTCATCTAGGATGCTTAAATCATCAGCATAATCCAAGTCCAGGAGACTTTTTCCTCCCCATTTGATTCCGTGGTCTCCCATTGCCTTTCCTGTGCTCCTTAAAACAAAGTCCATCAAAATAATCCATATAAAGGGGGATAGAACACAACCCTGCTTAACTCCTGATTTAATACAAAACCAGCTGCTAACCTCATTTCCTACCTTAACCGCAGCAGTGTTATTCTCGTACATAGCACTAATCACTTTAATGTATTTGTCTGGTATACCATACAAGGATAAAACCTTTACTAAAGCTCCTCTATCAACAGAATCGAACGCTTGCTCATAATCTATAAAACTGAGGACCAAAGGTGTTTGAGAACTTAGGCACTTCTCAATTATTAACCTAAGAGTGAAAATTTGGTCAACACATCCTCTACCTTTTCTAAAACCGCACTGCTCTTCTCTTAAAACTTTGTCTACGGCATCTCTCAGTCTAAAAAGTATCATATTACTAAGCAATTTGCTACCTACAGAGACCAGACTAATGCCTCGATAATTACCACACTCACTTTTATCACCTTTCTTATAAAGTGGCTTAATTAAGGTTTTCCTAAAATCGTTAGGTACTTCCCCTTTTTCAAAAATCATATTCATAATCTCCAATAACTTATTTCTAACCTCAGAGCCACCATATTTAAGAAACTCATTTACTACCCTATCAGCACCTGGAGCCTTATTATTCTTTAATCCTTTTAGTACTGTTTCTAATTCCTCCTCACAAAACAAATCTTCCTTCACATCCAAGGTATCGCAAACTTTTTCATTTTCCTCTATATTTTTTCCTGCAACTCTATCTCGGTTAAGCAAATTCTCAAAATGTTCGGCCCATCTCGCTTTAGCTTTTGTCTTATCGCTAATTGCCACCCCATTCCTATCTTTAACTGGGACAAGTCCGGATTGACTACTACCTCTCAATTTGTTAACGTGCCAGTACAATATTTTACTATTATGCCGTCTAGCTGCATCTTCTAAATCCTCGGCAATTTTATCCATGGCCTCCACTTCACACCTCCTTAGTTCATATTTCAATGCTTTCTCCACTTTCTTTACATTTCTTTTGTTTTCATGTGATCTATCACTCAGATAATTCTTGTACAAGTCCTTTCTCCTTTCTATTAAACTTAAAGCTTTTTCACTAATATTCTTAGCTGCAGTTCTAGCTTTCTTCCCTAATACACCTTCAGCAACTTCACAAATTATTTTTCTAAAATTATTCCAACCATCTTCCACATTATCAAATTTTAAACTCTCAAGTTTAGTATTCAACTGTTCCTGGAAAGTTTCTCTCAAATTCTCATCCTGGAGTCTACTAACATCATAACTTCCCGGGAGGTAATTACCCTTCCGATATTTCAGCTTTAAATTAACCCTTGACACTACTAGATGGTGATCTTTACTTTTAACATCAATAACAGCACTCCTATATACCCTAGTATCTTGTATTGATCCTGCCATTCTTCGATTTACTATAACATAATCAATAAGGTTTGCTGTCTTACCATCACGTGAATACCATGTTAGCTTATGAGCCATTTTATGACCAAACACCGTATTGGTTATAACTAGATTGTTATACCTACAAAATTGCAAAAGTCTGTATCCATTACTGTTTTCTTTTCCTACACCAAATTTACCTAAGCTGGGATACCATCTATCCTTATTTCTACCAACCTGGGCGTTAAAATCTCCCAGCAATAACATCATATTTCTACCTGGGACCTTGTCTATTTGCTCCTGTAACTGTAAGTAGAATTCATCTGAGTCACTAGTATCTCCATCAGTCGGTTCTACAGGGGCGTATACTACTATAACTGATACCTTGAACTTTCTAGTCATAAAATGAGCAATTAGTATTCTATTATTAATACCTTCCCAGCCTAAACAAGACTTAGCCGCTTCCTTATTCATCATGAGCCCTACTCCCTGTCTATGTAACCCATCCTTCCTGCCTGAGTAAACAAATTCTATATCACCTAATTTCATGCTTCCTACCCCTGGGATATGAGTTTCTGAAACTCCTAATAGATCCAGTTCGAATCGTCTGAATTCGTCAGTCAAAATGTCGATACGATAGTCATTTTTTAATGTCGTAACATTCCAAGTTCCAATTTTCATGTTCTTTAAATCATTGAAATTTTTTTCGCCTCAGGAAAAGCAATGATCCCGGATACCAGTGCAGGACGGGGATCACATATCTTCTCAAGTCTACACCGAAGTGCTTAAGCCGGCTTAGAACCGGACAGCAAGAAGTCCCTGGGACCTCCATGAATGGAGGCTTTGTGCAATCCTGGGCCCATCTTGGTCACAACATGGTTTTCAGCGCTTGGCGATGCTCTTCTATCAACAAGAGTCGAAATCCTGCACAGACAATCTCAAGCCTATTACCTCCGACTCATTATATATTCATGCCTACAAATATTATGCTACTACGGGGAGGCAACCCGTAATAGATAAATTAGCTAGGAAGAGGTTTTTCAGCCCAAAAACGCCCATCAAATCATACCAATCCCAGAAGAATTGTCCATTAGTCAGAATCCCGTGCGAATGCTGTGTCGTTTACTAGGCTATAATTTCCTCGAGGGGCGCCACTCCTCAAGTGGGAATAGAGTTGACCGCAAGGTCCCCAGTCTTGCAGGTACCCCGAAAAGGTCGAGGCAGCCCTTTGCAGAGGCCGTTGTCCATAGATCTGGATCTTACGCCCTGCCACAGTTGTCCTCCTATAGAGGATCCTCCCGCGATGGTGTTCTGCATCACCATGCAATTTAACCCATTGCTGGGAGAAGGTTTGCAACTCATGGAACTTGTGGATAAACAAGTGGGCCCTTTTGAGTGTACATTTGAGGGGCCTTCTTCCTCCTCCGCCTGTATTTATGACCCCGGGCAAGGGTGCCCCAGATTCTATTATGGACCCCCAGGGACAAGGTCCCCCCTTGGTCCATGCCTCCTATGGAGGTACCCTACATATCTGTAGAGCGTTCCCCTATCGCCACCTGGGGACATGCTGAATGGCCTGGGGGAGGCCAGACAAACATATTACTTTTGTTTTGCAAAGGCAATAACTCAGTGACATATTTAACCTACTACTTATAAATATGTGTAACTCACTGACTAGGCCTATATAAGTTATATACAGAAATATATAACTCAGTGACATATTTAGCCTACTACTTAAAATATGTGTAACTCACTGACTAGGCCTATATAAGTTATATACAGAAATATATAACTCAGTGACACATTAAACCTACTACTTATAAATATCTAGCCTAATTTAATGATTCACTTCAACTAATATCTAATATCTTCAACTAATAAACTAATATCTAGCCTAACTTATTGATTTACTTCAACATTAGCTTGCAAAACTAATGTAAAACCTATATCTAGCCTAATTTAATGATTCACTTCAACTAATATCTAATATCTTCAACTAATAAACTAATATCTAGCCTAATTTATTGATTCACTTCAACATTGGCTTGCAAAACTAATGTAAAACCAATATCTAGCCTAATTTAATGATTCACTTCAACTAATATCTAATATCTTCAACTAATAAACTAATATCTAGCCTAATTTATTGATTCACTTCAACATTAGCTTGCAAAACTAATGTAAAACTAATATCTAGGCTAATTTAATGATTCACTTCAACCTTAGCTTGCAAAACTAATGTAAAACTAATATCTAGGCTACTTAAGAGTAGATTAAATATATATTACCACTTGTCCTTTAAGTTTTTCTAATAGCCTATTGTTTAAATATATTTGATTGTACCCAAACAAACATTTGAGATATACCTTGACTGTCAAAAGATGTGGCACCTGATTCCTGGGTGTCAGGTTGAACACAGTGAGGTAGCACATAGCTATTAAGCCAAGAAGTTTGGAAGAACAACATAGAAACTGAAAAAATAAAATGAAAGAGAGAGAATTTAGTAGCCTATAGCAGGTCTATTGTATACAAAAAAAGAATTCAAACAGGAGATAAAAAAAAAAAAAGAAAACTGGTTGGGAGGCAGATAGAAGGGAAAATAGTGAAATTTTGGGGAAAACGCTGAAAAGAAAGAGACAATGAAGTGAAAGCAAGATTAAACGTATTAGTAACATATTAGGAACATATAGCAAACATGGAAAGAGCACACAGAAAGTATTCAAAAGATAGGGCCAAAACTGACCAATTGAAGTAGTGGGCAGAAAAATAGCCAGAAATATACCAACAATACAACGTAGCTGTGTGAACAAAATAAAATGTGGATAGACAAATGACGAGCAAACAACAAGAAGAATGAAAAATAAAGCACTGAGAACTACACTAAGCATGATTAGGGTTGAGACTGGCAGGAACAGATGCTCCTGCAGGATCAATATCACATTTAGTCGCTATCTTACGGGGACTGATATGATCAGTTTTGATAAATATGTTGCCGTCTGCTGTCCAAGTATTTCTTAAGCCTAGCTTACTCTTAGCATAGGAAAGAAGAGTGAGTCTATTCTTAGTCAAGGATTCATTCACTGAAATTCGCGTACCCATCAAGTTCTTTCTGTTTTTCAAAATGGTTGATAGAAGCTTCAGGTTGGAGAAAGGTGAATTTCCTACTCGTCTGAAAGAGGCTAAAGTTATTCCGCTTCAAAAAGGGGGTTCAAAAACTGATCCGTCTAATTGGAGGCCGATTTCAATATTGCCCCTATTTGCTAAGCTGTATGAAAAAGTGATGCATCGACGACTTTATAACCATCTGACTTCTTACGGTTTTCTTAGTGATACCCAGTTTGGATTCAGGAAAGACCACTCTGCAATACATGCAGTCCAGCACCTAACAGATTTCATCAATGGTGCTCTCGAAAAAAAGTGTACTGGTACTTTCAGTATTTATAGACTTTAGAAAGGCTTTTGACACGGTGGTTCATAAGATTTTATTAAATAGGCTAAGCCGTTTAGGGATCCAAGGGGTTATTCTGAAATGGTTTGAATCTTATCTTAACCAGCTTATTATTCGAGTCTCTATTAAAAATTCTATTTCAAAAACTTTTATCGTTAATTCTGGTGTGCCTCAGGGTTCAGTGCTTGGCCCACTTCTTTATCTAATTTACGCTGATACCATGCGTTTTTATATATCAGATGCACTTATAACGTCTTTTGCTGATGACACGGTGTTTACGATTACAGCTACTTGTCTGAACCAGTTAATTGAGAAGACAAATAAGGCCCTCGCTGAATTGATAAGTTTTACAAATTCTAGTTATTTGGTAGTGAATATTTCAAAAACAAA
Organism: Artemia sinica; assembly: GCA_027921565.1. Classification (NCBI taxonomy): domain Eukaryota; kingdom Metazoa; phylum Arthropoda; class Branchiopoda; order Anostraca; family Artemiidae; genus Artemia; species Artemia sinica. The sequence goes on from CM051272.1 coordinate 51,884,422, forward strand.
TTTCGTGACATTTTGTAGAAATGGAGTTTCATGTGTTTTAGATAATAAAATTGTTTTTAACGGTGAATTTTTAAAGCATGTAAATAGTGTTACATATTTGGGCTTTAGTCTTGATTTTAATTTAAGTTGGAAATCACATTGTGATCTTGTGGCAGTTAAAGTTTCAAGAGGGTTGGGTGTGATAAGAAGACTGAAAAATCAACTACCGTCAAATGTTGTACTTTTACTTTATCATTCTATTGTTAGCCCTTATTTATCGTATGGTTGCATGCTATGGACTAGTAGTTTTATTTCAAGTTTTAGAAAGGTCCAAATTTTACAGAATAAAATAGTTCGTATTTTAGGTAATTATATTTAGTTTGAAAATAGCACGTTGAATTGCTTTACAAGTTTGAAAATTTTAAATATTTATCAGTTACGGGATTACCAGTTAGCAATTTTTATTTATCAATGTTTGAATAAGTGTTCACCGGAGGTATTTTGGGAAATTTTTAAAGCTAACTCATCTTATCACTGTTATGAGACTAGAAATGTGAATGACCTTGCATCGGAGCTCCGGAATACTCAACGTGCTGCGTTTCTGCCTCGTTTTGCGGGACCGGGGTGTGGAATTCCCTCCCGGATGCTATTAGACAAGTTGATAATGTAAGCCAGCTCAAGAGTAGATTGAAGCGTTTACCTTTTGGGTTATAATCTGAATGATTAGAATTTTGAATTTGATTAATGTTTGGTATGAAAATTGTTTGGACAGACAATGGTCGCATTTTCGTGAAATTACCCAGCCAAAGCGCACGGAGCTCTATAGGCTCTATAGCCTAGCTGATACTTATTGATTTTGTTACTTTTTTACCTCTGTTGTTGCTTCTTTTTTTTTTTTTTTTTTTTTTTTTTTTTTTTTTTTTTTTTTTTTTTTTTGGGTGGATGTTTTAAGGATGATATGTGATATTTCTCACTTGCGATTTCTAGAGTGTAATCCTTTTAGAGTAGGAGATGTTCTTTATGTTGATTTAGTTCAAGTGCTGATTTTTCCCCGTAAAGAGATAGTTTTTATGTGGATGTAGAGCTTTATAATAATGGATTTGCAGCCATCGTAAACAAACCTTCGGGTTTTTGTAGATGGCCGCTGTAAATTTGTTTGTATTTTTTTATGCTAAATAAATTAATTTGAATTTGAATTTGAATGACGGTTGGACGGACGGTAGTGTTAGTTTTCCGACCAATCCTGCGGGCTGACATAATGTCATCAGCAACTAGTGGGATTCCTGGGAATTTCGAGCTACAAAACTCAAGAAATTTATTTTCTGTATTTTCTGGTATCGAAACGTCCTCGTCAAGTCGAAACACCATAATCTGATTATTTAGAGAATTCTGTTCAATAGTGTCGTTCTGACAAATTAATTTGTCCTCAAGGTTCACCATAGTAGTCTGAACTTCTTTTCTCGTCTAATTTACCTTAAGCACTAGTTGCTCAAGAATTTTGAGCTGGCTTTTCATTTCAGCTAACTTTTGTTTTAACCATTTTTTTCTAAATCCAGAGACAGGCTGTTATAGATATCATTCTTAATGCCTTCAATGACTACGTCACTTAGACTGCCCGGGTGGGACTGCAAAGAGATAGCTTTCGAAACTTCGTCGCTAATTCTCAGTTCCATGCCTCTTTCAGTACGTGCGAACCAGAGATCGGACTTACTTTTAGTGCATTTAGGAGGTTTGTGATTACAATAATCTGCTCCTATATACTCTTTTGCGAGGAGGCACGAGTCCTCTTTTCTTTCTACTGGCCATCTGGGACAATAATCACTATACGTATCACGCTAGGTAAATCTTAACTTTGTATTAATTAGTCAATAGTTTTCCACCCATTCTTAATTAGCTGAGAAATCAAGAAGAGACTTGATTTAGTTTTACTCTTACGTAACTTACGCAATTTTTAGAAGTTCTGACAACTTTTAATTATTTTCGTATTCTAATAAGTTTTCACTTTCTTGTAGAGGGAGGTGGAACTCAGAAAAATGGTAGATCCATCGCACTTAGGTTAAACTTTAATCTATTAACCAATGGTTTTCAACCATATGTAATTTTTTAATTGAATATTCAAGCTTGTACTTGATTTAGTATTACGCTTTCGTTTAGATGTAGCTCTTTAAACCGTCAAAATAAAAAAGTCCATAATTTTTAAACAATTGCTAAATTAAAAATTACTGTTACATTCTACTACATTTTCAGTAAAAAAAAGTAAACAAATAAATAAAATTTAGTGTAAATAGCGGGGGAATCTGGAAAGCGGCGGTTCCCGTCATGCCTAGGTTAATCTTATGCCTAGGTTAAACACCCATAACCTATGGGTGTTTTTTTACCTGTTATTCATTGATTAGCCAAGACTCACGGCGTTACTAGAGTTTGCGTTTGCTTCTTCTTTTAAGCTTAAGCTTTGAGAAAGAGCTTATAAATTAGGACTTATTGTTGCGTTCTGCTAAGTTTTCCAGTGAAGAACAATCTCAAATTTAGTGTAAAAAGCGGGGAATGAGAAGGGCGGCAGGTCCCATTGTACTTTGTTTAATCTTGTGCTCATTCACCTACGATTTGTACCTGTTATTAAATAATAAAAAAAAAGTTGTTTTAAGAGAGAGTAAGGAGCAACAATAAAACTCAAAACGAACAGAAATTATTCCGTATATGAATTGGGACAAACAGTTAAATTTGATCGTAAATAGCAAGGGAATGAGGAGGGGGGCAACCCCTTCATATGCGGAATAATTTCTGTTCGTGTTTAGTTTTAATGTTTCTCCTTATTTTAAGTTAAGAAAACTTGTTTTTTATTTAATTTTTGGTCGTTTTTCAAACAATGCCGGTAAATCTGGCTCACCCGCCATGAAAAATCCCCCCTCTCACGAAAAACTCCTCCGTGGAAATTTTCTCCCACGTAACATAACCCCCTCTCCCACATAAAACTCCTTCTAAACAGTTCCATGCTCGCTGACAATCCCACTCCTGTAGAATTTCTTGCGGACAATTCAGCCGAAAAAATCTTCTTAGCATACTTTCATTTGAAAATTTTTATTTGATGGTAGATCCATCGTATTTAGGTTAAATATTAATGCATTAACCAATGGTTTTCAACTATATATCATTTGTTAACTGAATATTCAAGCTGGTACTCCCCCCCCCTGATGGGAGACTCCTCCATTGAAACTTTGTCCCACGTAACCCCCCCCCCTGTAAAAATCCCTCCGAAAAGTTACATACTCGCTGACCCCCTCTGTAAAAATTCTTACGGACGATTCAGCCAGAAAAGTTCTCCTTAGCATACGTTCATTTGAAAAATACTTTAATTTCTAATCATTTTCTCGATCACTCCGGAAATACCCCCTTGCGTGGAAATTTTTCGCCGGAAATCCAATCACGCTGAAAAGAGCCCCTGGATAGTTCCACCAGAACATCTCCACATGGAAAATTGATTTGGCAAAGAGAAAGTAAGACAAATAAAAAAAAAATTCGTATAGGAATTCTGCCAAATTCCCCGAGTGCAAAGTTTCCCCGGAATGTTCACACCCCTGGAAGTTTCCCTGCCCAAGGCAAATTCTTTCTATAAAAACTCATCAGAAGTACAAAATTTCCCCGGAAAATATATGTATACTTCCTAACGACAAATACTATACGCAAACAATGGGTAAATTTCGTAATTTACAGGCCTCTCCCCACGGACAGCGGGGGGTCATATTACTCCTAAAGACATATTTTTTAGATCTTTCAAGTATGCTGATCAAAATGATGATCTCAAAACTTTGATCGCAGAACTTTGGAGAAAAAAGGTGCGTGGGATGGGGGCTAGTTATCCTCCTGTCTTTTTGGTCACTTAAAAAGGGCACTAGAACTTGTAGTTTCCGTTAGAATACACCCTCTCCCGATCTTCTAGAACTATCATTTTTATACGATCATCCCAGCGAAAAAAAAAATAAAAAATAAAAAAATAAACACACATCCGTGATCTTTCTTCTGGGAAAAAATGCAAAATTCCAAATTTTATGTATAGGAGCTTAAAACTTCTATTAAAGGGTTCTCTGAAAAGCCGAATTTTATGGTGTGATTTTAATTAAAATTCCTAGATTTTTAGGGGGTGTTTCTCCCATTTTTCAAAAATCTGGCAAATTTTCTCAGGCTCGTAACTTTTGATAGATAACATTAAACTTAATGAATCTTTATATATACATATATATATATATATATATATATATATATATATATATATATTATATATATATATATATATATATATATATATATATATATATATATATATATATATATATATATATATATATATATATATATATATATATATATATATATATATATATATATATATATATATATATATATATATATATATATATATATATATATATTTATATATATTCGTAAGTTACGTATATTTATTACTAATAAAAACGTTCGTAAATAAAATTAAACAAGTTTCGAGAAAGCCATTTAACCAAATACAAGTAAAGTTACTATTGTAACTTTAGTTACTATAGAGTAATAGTTACTATTGAGCCGAGTTGCTCCTTACTTACAGTTTGTTACCTCGAACTGTCCTTTTCATTGATTAGCTAAGACTCACGGCATTACTTGAGTTGCGCTTGCTTCTTCTTTTAAGTTAAAGCTTTCAGAACAAGCTCTTGAATCAGAAGCAACGCTATCCTTCTCTCACTGTAAAAGTCTAAAACCTACCGCAACATTGGCGCTTTACTAAGAAACAATGTTATTAAAATTATAATCTTTTGTACTTAATATTGAAATAAACAAGAAATTAAAGTTAAATTTTAAACTGATGAGCTTTCAGAAATTAATATCATTATACATCAAATATTCATTTTAATTTATTAGTTCTTTCTAAAGTTGTTCAAGACGAATATAGTTTCACAACAAACAAGAATTTGGATATTGCCCCCTTCCTTAACTGTAAATAAAAACTAAAAGCCTACTGCGTCATTGGCGCTTCACTGAAAACGAATTATATTACAAATATTTTCGTTTCCAGTTCTTACAGCATTGAAAATAAAAATAAAATTAGAGTGAAATAAATTCTTCAACTGATGGATCATTCAACAACTAATATCATTATAAATCAAATATTCAATTTGATGTTGTTTATACTTTCCAAGACTGATCAAGACCCATATAGTTTTCAGTAAAGTGCCAATGGCGCAGTAGGTTTTAGACTTTTACAATGGGAGAAGGAGGCGATACCCAAACTCTTGTTTCTAGTGATTTTTGTTCGTTTAAAGCTTGTTTTGCAGATTTAATTTAATTTTCAAAAGTTTTAAGATTTATTTATTCGTTTAGATTAATATCTATTGTATGTTTGTTTGCATTGGTTGTTTATTTAATTTCTGTTCGTTTTAAGTTTCATTTATACTTTAATAGCAAAATATTTTTTTTCGTTTTAAGCTTGATTTTCATATTCAATCTAAGCATTACTCGCTTTAAGATCTATTTATTCATTTATATTATTAATTGTTGTATGTTTTTTCTTATGATTGTTTATTTAATTTCTGTTCGTTTTGGGTTTCATTTATTCTTTAAAAATAATTTCTGGTCGTTTTGAGCTTGAATTTTAACAGGCATTTGTTTCTGCTGAGCTTAAGTTTAAAATAGCCTTTACTTGTTTTTGAAAAACTTATTTTTCGGAAAGTATTTTTTAATTAATTTTTGTTCGTTTTTGATTGCAAAAAGTTTTAAGTTTTTAAAAATTCCTAATTTCAAAATCAGACTTAAAAAAAAATCAAATCTTTATCAAAGTATCGAAACTGCTATCAAAGTAACACTATCAAAGTGAAACAAGTTTGCCCCTTTTTGAAATGAGCCCAATTTGAAGTTTATCTGACGACCCCTTCTGTATGAAGTGCGGCTGATAAAAAAAATAAATGGAGTCAGGGGGAGGCTAGCTGCCCTACGATCACTTTTTACTCTTAAAAAGTGAATTAAAACTTTCAATTTCCAATCAAATGAGCCTTCTATGAAGTTTATACGAGCATCCCTTCCACAAAAACCATATAAGCCCCAGGGCATAACTTACAATGCTTACCCTCGGGCCCTATGGGGCTGTGTCGACACCGGAGTTTTTGTTATCTTAACATTGAACTATTTTGAACAAAACTTGTATCTCAAGATTTTTATCTGGTGCATTTAAGGCGTGGAGGGGGGGGGGGGCTAGTTACCTTCCAACCTCTTTTGACTCTTAAAAAGTGAACGAGAACTTTCAATTCCAAATCAAATGAACCCTCTCCGAAGTTTATACAATCATCCCTTCCATAACAACGATATATGTCCCCAGAGCATTACTTACAACGCCTGCCTCCGGGCCATGGGGGGTTGCGTCGACACAGGAGTTGTTCTTATTTGGCCTTTGAATAATTTTCAATGAAATGGCTATTTTAAAAATATTATCAGATAGGTTTGGGGAAAAAAGGAGTCGGGGAGGGGGGGGGGTGCTGGGCTAGTTGCCCTTGGATCTCTTTTGACTCTAAAAAAGTGAACTAGAACTTTTAGTTTCCAATCAAAGGAACCCTCTCTGAAGTTTGCACGAGCCTCTCTTTCATAAGAACCATACACGTCCCCATAACACCACTAACAACGCCTACTCCCTGGGACTTGGGGGGTTGTACTGACACCGGAGTTTTTGTTATCCAATTTTTTAACAATTTTTAAAAACTGGCTATCTCAAAATTTCTAGCAGATGGGTTTAGAAAAAATGGGCATTGGAGGGGGCTAGTTAACCTTAAATCTCTTGACTCTTAAAAAGTGAACTAGAACTTTCAATATTCAATCAAATAAGCCCTCTCTGAAGTTTATACGTGCATCCCTTTCATAAGAACCATACATGCCCTTAGGACATAGGTTAGTACGCCTTGTCCCGGATCATGGTAGGTTGTATTGACTCTGCAGTTTTTCTTATTCGACCTTTTGTTTTAACAAAATGTCTATCTCAAAATTTTCATCAGATAGATTTGGGAAAAGAATGCGTGATTGGGGAGGGGCTAGTTGCCTTCGGATCTCTTTTGACTATTAAAAGGTGAAATCGAACTTTCGACTTCCAATCAAATTAGCCCTCTCTGAAGTTTTTACGAGCATCCCTTCCATAAGAACCATGTATTCCCCCAGGGCATAACTTACAACGCCTGCCTTCGGGCCTTGGAGGGCTGTGTCGACCCCGGAGTTTTAGTTATATGGTCTTTGAACTATTTTTGAAAAAAAGGCTATCTTAAAGTTCTTATCAGATGAGTTTGAAAAAAAGGGCATGGAGGAGGGGGGCTAGGTGCTTTTCAATTTCTTGTGACTCTTAAAAAGTTAACTAGAACTATCTATTTCCAATCAAATGAGTCTCTTTGTAGTTTATACGAGCATCCCTTCGATAAGAACCATATATGCCCCCAGGGCATAACTTAGAACGCCTTCCCCTGGGCCCTGGGGGGCTGCGTCGACCTCGGAGTTTTCGTTGTATGGTCTTTGAACTATTTTTAAAGAATGGCTATCTCAAAATTCTTATCAGATGGGTTTGATAACAAACGGCATGGGGGGGGGGGCTAGGTGCCCTCCAAATTCTTTTGACTCTTAAAAAGTGAACTAGAACTTTCAATTTCCAATCAAATGGGCCCTCTTTGAAGTTTATACGAGCATCCCTTCCATAAGAACCATATATGCCCCCAGTGCATAACTTACAACACCTGCCCCGGGTCCATGGGGGGTTGTTTCGACACAGGAGTTTTTGTTATGTGATCTTGAAATTTTTTTTTTAACAAAATGGCTAATCTCAAACCAAATTGGCTTAATCTCAAAACTTTTATCGAATGCATTTGGGAAAAAAGGGCCAAAAGGCAGGGGTTGTAAGTTATACCCTGGAGTAATATATAGTTCTTATGGAAGGGATGCTCGTAAAAACATCAGAGAAGACTAATTTGATTGGAAATTGAAAGTTCTAGTTCAGTTTTGATAGTCAAAATAGATTGGAGGGCAACTATCCCCCCCACGCCACTTTTTTCCGAAAGCATCCGATAAAAATATTGAGATATCCATTAAGTTAAAAATTGTTAAAAAGTCAGATAACAAAAACTGAGATGTCGACACAATCTCCCAGGGCCCGGGGGCAGGCGTTTTAAGTTATGCCCTGTGGCATATATGATTCTTATGAAAGGGACACTCGTGTAAACTTCAGAGAGGGCTCATTTGATTGGAAATTGAAAGTTCCAGTTTTCTTTTAAATAGTAAAAAGAGATCCGGGGGCAACTAGCCCCCCCTCCTCTCACGCCTTCTTTTTCCAAACGCATCTGATGAAAATTTTGAGATAGACATTTTGTTAAAAAAAAAAATAGTTCAAAGGTTGAATAAGAAAAACTCCGGAGTCAATACAACCTACCATGGTCCGGGAGAAGACGTTCTAAGTTATGCCCTAAGGGCATGTATGGTTCTTATGAAAGGGATGCACGTATAAACTTCATAGATGGCTCATTTGATTGAACATTGAAAGTTCTAGTTCACTTTTTAAGAGTCAAGAGATTTAAGGGAAAATAGCCCCCCCCCCCCCCTTATGCCTTTTTCCCCAAACCCATCCGCTACAAATTTTGAGATAGTCGGTTTTCTACAAATTGTTCAAAAATTAGATAACAAAAACTCCAGTGTCAACACAATCCCCCAGGGCACAGAGGGTAGGCGTTGTAAGTGTTGTCCTGGGGGGTGTATGGTTGTTGTGGAAGGGATGCTCGTATAAACTTCAGAGAGGACTCATTTGATTGGAAATTGAAAGTTGTAATTCACTTTCTAAGAGTAAAATGTGATCGGAGGGCAGCTAGCCTCCCCCCACACTCCATTTACTTTTTTCCCAGACGCACTTCATATAGAAAGGGTCTTCGTATAAACTTCAAAGGGGGCTCATTTCAAAGGGGGCAAACTTTTTTCCCTGTGATATTGTTACTTTGATACCAGTTTTGATTCTTTGATGAAGATTTGATTTTTTTTTTAAGTTTGATTTTGAAATAAGGAATTTTTACAAACTTGACACTTTTTGCAATCAAAAACGAACAAAAATTATTAAAAAAAAATTCCAAAAAATAAGTTATTCAAAGAAAAGCGAAGGCCATTTTAAACTTAAGCTCAGCAGATACACATACCTGTGAAAATTCAAGCTCAAAACGACCAGAAATTACTATTAAAGAATAAATGAAACCCCAAAACGAACAGAAATTAAATAAACAATCATAAGAAAAAACATACATCAAGTAATAATATAAATGAATAAATAGATCTTAAAGCGAGTAATGCTTAGACTGAATATAAAAATCAAGCTTAAACCAAAAAAATAATATTTTGCTATTGAAGTATAAATGAAACTTAAAACGAACAGAAATTAAATAAACAAACAATGCAAACAAACATACAATAGATATTCATGTAAATAAATAAATAAATCTTAAAACGGGTGAAACTTAAATTGTATTTGCAAATCAAGCTTGGAACGAAGAAAAGTTACTACAAACAAAAGTTTTGATATCGCCTCCTTCTCTCACTGTAAAAGTATAAAACCTACTGCGTCATTGGCGCTTTACTGAAATCTATATGCGTCTTGAACAGTCTTGAAAAGTATAAACAACATCAAATTGAATATTTGATATATAATGAAATTAGCTGTTGAAAGATCCGTCAGTTCAATAATTTATTTCACTCTAATTTTATTTTTATTTTCAATGCTGAAAGAACTGGAAAAGAAAATGTTTGTAATATAATTTGTTTTCAGTGAAGCGCCAGTGACAAAGTAGGCTTTTGGTTTTATTTACAGTTTAGGAAGGGGGCAGTATCCAAGTTATTGTTTGTAGTGAAACTATATTCGTCTTGAACAACTTTAGAAAGAACTAATAAATTAAACTGAAAATTTGATGTATAATGATATTCATTGCTGAAACAGTTCAAAATTTTACTTTAATTTTAATGTTTATTTTCTATACTAAGTACAAAAGAAAATATTTGTAAAAAAAATTGGTTTTCAGTAAAGCGCCAATGACACAGACTTTTAAGACGCCAAGTTTTAGACTTTTACAGTGAGAGAAGGAGGCGATACCCAAACTCTTGTTTGTAGTGATTTTTGTTCGTTTCAGGCTTGTATTGCATTCAATTTAAGTTTCACCAGTTTTAAGATTTACTTATTCATGTACATTAATATCTGTTGTATGTTTGTTTGCATTTTTTGTTTATTTAATTTCTGTTCGTTTTAAGTTTCATCTATGCTTCAATAGCAAAATATTTGTTTTCGTTTTAAGGATTGAAAGGATTAAAGAATAATAAGGCTCCAGGTGCTGATAGGGTGGTAAATGAGTTTCTTAAATATGGTGGCTCTGAGGTTAGAAATAAGTTACTGAAGATTATGAATATGATTTTTGAAAAAGGGGAAGTACCTAAAGATTTTAGGAAAACCTTAATTAAGCCACTTTATAAGAAAGGTTATAAAAGTGAGTGTGGTAATTATCGAGGCATTAGTTTTGTCTCTGTAGGTAGTAAATTACTTAGTAATATGATAGTTTTTAGACTGAGAGATGCCGTAGACAAAGTTTTAAGAGAAGAGCAGTACGGTTTTAGAAAAGGTAGAGGATGTGTCGACCAAATTTTCACTCTTGGGCTAATAATTGAGAAGTGCCTGAGTTTTCAAACACCTTTGGTCCTCAGTTTTATAGATTATGAGCAAGCGTTCGATTCTGTTGATAGAAGAGCTTTACTAAAGGTTTCATCCTTGTATGGTATACCAGACAAATACATTAAAGTGATTAGTGCTATGTACGAGAATAACACTGCTGCGCTTAAGGTAGGAAATAAGGTTAGCAGCTGGTTTTGTATTAAATCAGGAGTTAAGCAGGGTTGTGTTCTATCCCCCTTTGTATGGATTATTTTGATGGACTTTGTTTAAGGAGCACAGGAAAGGCAATGGGAGACCACGGAATCAAATGGGGAGGAAAAAGTCTCCTGGACTTGGATTATGCTGATGATTTAAGCATCCTAGATGAAAGTGTGACCAAAATGAATGAAGTTTTAGAGGTTTTGCGATTTCAGGGTGCTAGAATTGGTTTGAAAATTAATGTTAGGAAGACTAAGTCACTAAGGCTAGGAATAAGTGAAGATGAAAAGGTGACGTTGGGTAATGAAAAGATTGATCAGGTGAGCAGCTTCACTTACCTTGGTAGTATTATTAGTAAAGATGGTGGGAGCAGTGAAGATGGTAAAAATAGAATAGCCAAGGCTCAGGGTATTTTTTCACAGTTAAAAAAAAGTCTGGAAGAATAGGAAGATAAGTCTGCAAACCAAGATTAGAACATTAGAAGCTACAGTGATGACAGTGGTCAAATATGGCTCTGAAGCATGGACGCTCCGAAAAGCGGATGAAGATTTGCTAGATGTTTTCCAGAGAAATTGCTTAAGGATTATTCTGGGTACCCGGCTGACTGACCGTATTTCAAACAATAGGCTTTACGAAAAATGTGGTTCAATATCGCTCTCAAGGGCTTTAATGAAAGAAAGGTTGAGGTAGCTAGGGAACGTTGTGCGGATGAAGGATGACAGATTGCAGAAGATTGTTCTTTTCGGCCAACCATCTAGGGCTAAACGGAAAGCAGGTCGTCCCCATCTGGGGTGGGAGGACGTCATAAAAAAAGATTTAAAGGAAATGGGAACTTCGTGGGCGGGTGTAAAAAGGGAGGCTTTGAATAGATTGGGGTGGAGGAGGAGCGTGCGTAGCTGTGTTGGCCTTAGGCGGCTTGGTACTGCACTGAGTTGTTAGTAGTAGTAGTAGTAGTGGATTTTCATATTCAATCTAAGCATTACTCGCTTTGAGATCTATTTATTCATTTATATTATTATTTGTTGTATGTTTTTCCCTATGATTGTTTATTTAATTTCTGGTCGTTTTGGGTTTCATTTATTCTTTAATAGTAATTTCTGGTCGTTTTGAGCTTGAATTTTAACAGGTATTTGTATCTGCTGAGCTTAAGTTCGAAATGGCCTTTACTTTTCATTGAAAAACTTATTTTTCGGAAAGTTTTTAATTAATTTCAAAGAAATGTATGATTTTGGCTTATCCAAGAAAGTTTGGTGACATGGTATTTCACTATGCTAATTCAGCATCATCTTCCTCTTCCTCTGAAGTTTCCTTATAGGGTACTTTTCAAAGTTTTGAGAACTTTACATGATGGTGATTGGTTATTTGTTATAAGTTATAATTGACTGTCTTCTCTTAAATTAGGAATTGATGCTTCTTTTGGATGCTGATAGGTTAGAAGCAAAAGTTTGTCCGCCACTGCAACTGTTATATTAGAAGCTGAAACGACAGAGCTTTCCTTTTATTTAGGTTTCTTTTACAAAATTTTAGAAAAAGACCGTAAAAGCAACAATTCAGAGAGAAATAAAAGAGAAAAAACCCTTTATCTCATAAAACCAGAAAAGAAAAGTTTGTGCTGAATTCGGTCTTATTTTTTTACTTGTGTTGTTTTTCTTTCTTTTTTTCCGGAAACTATGAGGAAAAGTTTTCAGTTCGGAAGGCAAGGACTTTATCCATGGTAATAAATTCTGTTTAAAAAATTAAAAATAAAATGGATGTTATTCTCTTCAGTCCTGAAATCCCTAAGTCCATTACCTTTATGTATATTCTCACCTCCCACCTCAATTTGAAAATATACCAAATGAGCGAATGTTGGATTGCCTCGGGGCAGGGTTGCTACCCAGTGAAAAAAAATCACCAGATTCTTTTCAAAAAATATCACTAAATCAGCACATAAATCACTAGATTATTGACTAGAAATCACTAGAAATCATTAGAATTAAAATACTCTTTATCATTGTAATTAATAATTGTTTTGTTTTCTATACAGGCGCACTTATAAAAAGGGGGTAAAATTAACCCCCAAGATGTGGAAAAATACCTTTAGATTGATTTTTTCTCTCAAGCAAAAAATACCCCTTTGAAATTTTAAATTACGCCCTTTCTTATTTTTATGTAGAGAATAAAACACAATCCTTGCTTCCTCCCTGCATTTTCCCAAATAGGTGCTCTTGGCTGATAACCCGATTACTGAAAATTGGTTATCGGTGATCTAATCGCAATATTTACCTTTTCTTTCTAATTTTTTTTTCCTTGTCGATTCAAGACCCCAGTTTTTTCCCAAAAAAAATAGATAATATTTCCTTTTTGCTCTAACTGAGCTAGTATACTAACTGGAACACCAGCAACAATTTTGGAAAAGATCTTTTTAAATTTTATGGAAAAATTTGTTCCAATCTTCACAAATTTCGATGAGCATCGGTCTTATTGCTTCTTTAATACAAAAAAGGTACTTGTTAATTATACGTAGCACACCCAATAAATAAAGTTATGTTAATCCTAATGAAATATACCAAATTATGATGAAAATTTAATACTTTGGTTAATACATTAATATAATTTGGGCTATACATTTGCCCATTTGGGGGATGTGGGGGTAAAGTAACCAAACCTCAGCCCCACCTCTTAAGAAACAAATATATAGCCCAAATTATACAAATCCAATGCATTCTGTCACCCATCATTTGCCTTTGTAGCTATGAAACCGGTTTTCATAGATCGCACATTATCCTTGTTATCCTTAGTAAATTATTCTTAGTATACTTTCATCCCCAGACCAACCCCCAGGGGCTGCGTGAGTCATGTTGAATCTAAAGGTATAGTTTTGGAACTTTTAAACTATGCTAAACAAATTGGCCATCTCAAACTTTTGACCGAGTAATTTTTTGGAGAAAAAAGTGACATGGGAGGAGGGCTATTAGCCGTCCGATCTTTTTGGTCAAATAAAAGGGACACTAGAAATTTTAATTTCCAACAAGCCCTCTTGCTGTTTTCTTGCTGTCTTGCTGTTTACTGCCTTCTGCAAGCCTTCTTGCTGTCTTGCTGTTTGCTGTTTTCAAACAAGCCCTCTTCCGGTTTTCTAGGACCATTGATTTGATACGATGAACCCTGGAAAAAAAAATTAGCACGCATCCGTGATTTTTCTTCTGGTAAAAATAAGTTTTTCTGACACGCCAAATCTAACGGTTTGATTTTAATGACAATTCTTTGACTTTTAGTGGGTGTTTCCTCTCTTTTTCAAAAATCAGGCAAATTTTCGCAGTTCCGTAGCCTTTACGGGTGAAACTTAGCCTAACGAATCTTATTTATTTGGAATCAACATAATAAGGTGATGGTATATCAATTGATGTCAAAATTCCGTTTCTTAATGTCTCGGTTACTATTGAGCCACAAACTGTAACGAACAACTGGGTTGTTCGTTACCATGAACTATTTGATATGTTAGCACATAAATCCAAAAACTTAAAGCATAGGACGTTATCTGTTTCAATAATAAATAAGAGAATTTGGAGAATTACTACAGTTTCGAATAGATATTAGAAGTACAGATTAAAACCATTAGACAATTCCCTGAGTAGATGCCCCCCATACTCCCAACCGACTTCAATCATGAAAGTACAATTGATTTAATCTATCTAGCTATACTACAAATCCTATCAAACAGTTCGTGGTAACCAACTGTAAGTAAAGAGCGACCCGGCTCAATAGTAACCGAAACTTTAAAAAACGGAATATATAAAAAAAATCAGATTTTTATGCTGATTTCAAATATATAAGCTTCAAGTTTAGTCTCATCCATCAAAAGTAACGCATCTGAGAAAATTTGCCTTATTTTCCAAAAAAAGGGGGATACCTCCCTAAAAGTCATAGAACTTTAATGACACCGTCAGATTTAACGTATCATAGAACCCTACTACAGAAGTTTCAAGCTCCTATCTGCAAATATGTGGAATTTTGTATTTTTTGTCATAAGAAAGATCACAGATGCGTGTTTATTTGTTTTTTTTGTTTGTTTTTTCCCCCACGGGTGATCGTTTCGACTCAGTGGCCCCAGAATATCGCGGGAGGGCTGATTCGAATGAAAATTAGTCATTATCTAATTTTCTAGTCATTACATTGCTCTTTACGCTAAAGTTTTTTTTTACTTTCATCAGAGCTATTTATTCGAATTAACGGCCTTTGTGATCAAGGGGTCATTCTTAAAGAATTGGAACACAATTTTAACTATAGCGTAAAGAGCGAGGTATTGACTAGGGGGCGAACCTCCTAATATACGTAATAAAAATATATAAATATAAAAGTTCGCTACATAAGTTAATTCGTAAGTTACGTCAGATCAAAATTTCGAGAAAGTCGTTTAGCCAAAAAAAAAGTAAAATCAATACGCAAATTTTGTTTTAATTATTCGTGTACGGTGATCCAAAATCAAAGCTGCATTAATTGAAAAACCTTCAGAAATTAAATAAAAAAAAAAACAGTTTTTTTAACTGAAAGTAAGGGACGACATTAAAACTTAAAATGAACAGAAATTATTCCGTATATGAAAGGAGCTGTCCGCTCCACAACGCCTCACTCTTTACTCTAAAGTATGACTCTGTCTCACAACTTTATTTTTTTAAACAATAGAAAACTTTAGCGTAAAGAGCGAGGCCTTGAGGAGGGGGCAGCTTCTTTCATACACGGAAGAAATTCTGTTCATTTAAAGTTTTAATGTCCCTCCTTACTTTCAGTTAAAAAACGTGTTTTTTTTTAATTATAAAAAGCGCATAGTCTCATTTTCTTTGTTATTCAGAAAATTTCATTTAATGTGTACCTTCTCATTTTTCAATGACTTCATTTCTGTTCTATTTGCAGATGTTGAGTGTGTATGCATATCCACTATACACTCCACTTTCAAAGGTTTTAACAGAAGAAAATCTAGTTTAAAACTGATAAATTATAGATGGAAAAAACACAATTATGAAAGCAAAAATTCGACCCGAGCAAACGTTATGAAATAGGAAGCATAAAAGATTTTTGCAATTTTGTTATTTTCCAGGTGATTATCTTGATGATAACACTCTGGGGTCTTTATATGATATGGACGTACGGTGGGGGATTAGAAGCTTCATAGGCGATATATTTGCATACATGCTAATCTAGAACATATTAGGGGCTGTAGTGAATCACTCTTTTGCGTTTTTTTTTTTTTTTTATTTATTAGCTTCCTGTATGATTTATTCCATTGAATGATGAGTCTACTCGCTATATCGTGAAAAATCAATAGATTGAAGAAAAAATCACTAGTTTTAGAACAAAAATCCCTTTAAATCACTAGCTAGAAGAAAATCGCTAGGCAACACAAAAAATGAATAGAAATTGCGATAATTCACTAGGGGTGGCAACCCTGCCTCAGGTGTGTGTCTATATTAAGCCTTGCTGCGCCACTGTCCAGACACATCTAAAATCCATATTAACTTAATATATCATATTACGTAAGAAAATGTAAATTTGCTGGCACTAGTTTTTGATAAAAAAAATTTAATATTAGAGCATTTTTAGTATACAAATTTATTCATATAAATTATGTTTAAAAGAAAACATAAGAATACAATATCTTGTATCACTCCAAATCTGAAAATTAAAAAGTACCGAAAGCTCTGACAGTCAAGCTAGATGGTGTTAGGAAGCGAATTTTGGTCTAGCAGCTAAACTTCATTTCGTTTAACGAAAAGAATGTACCGTAGTTATATTGGTGAATATTCAGACCTCTTTTATTTTGGGTTGGAGCTTAAACTATATTTAGAGAGCTTTGTTCTGCAAGAATTCTAATATAGATTCATCAGCCTTTTTTTGTGTCACCTGTTTAAAAAACGAGATCCATTCAAGCGAATATTCGGTACAGAACTTTTTCGGATAAGGTGTAAGAAAAAAAATTCCCAGCTGGCACAATAGAGCTTAATATAAATCAAATTTTACATTTTATGTACTAACAAGCATTTACTAGTTGCCCAATTTCCAAAAAAATATCTGGCAAAAATATTTGGCAATTTTTACGTAATATTAATTAATTTGAAATAATAATACTCAATTTTACTATATTAATAATATTTGGCAAATAAGAAAGACCAGAAAATTTTCACTCATTCAGACATAACATCCAGAAATTTACATACTTAGGTCACCTAAACGTTTTACTTGACGAAATGTATCGTCTTTTCCCAAAACTTGGTTTAAGAAGGCCAACAGTAAAACAGCAGTTGGATAGTCAACTTTAGGGTAAAAGAGGCTATTGAGAAGGAGAAAGTTTTCGCAGCTTCTGCACCACCTTGATAATCATAAAGAATTCGATAAACTGACTATGTTCTGCTACAACTACTACAAACAACGTATTGCAGCACTAAGCTCTCTTGAGGCCAACACAGCTACACAGCTACACAGCTACACGCACTCCAAATCAACCAAATTTGTTCGAAACTCCACTCTTTACACCCACTCATGCAGTGTCAGTTACCTTAAAATCCTATGTTACGATTTTTTTCCATCACGTTAAAGGACTTGACTTGCTTTTTGTCTGCCCCCAGATGATTAGCCAATAAGCACAATCTTTGACAATACGTCACACCATGAACATTGCCTACTCATCTTAGCCTTTCTTTCCCTGTAGCCCTAGAATACAGGACCGAACAATGTTTTTGTAGAGTTTACTGTTTGATATATGGTCATTCAAATTTGGTTTCGTTTGCCCCCAGATGATTAGCCAATAAACACAATCTTTGACAATACGTCATTCTTCATCCATAAACGTTGCCTACTCATCTTAGCTTTTCTTTCCCTGTAGCCCTAGAATGTGGGATCGAACCATATTTTTGTAGAGCTTATTGTTTGATATATGGTCATTCACACGAATATTCAAATCTATCTTACATAATTCCTCTGGGAAATATCTATCAGCTCTTCCCCAGCCTCTCAAAATTGTGTTTCTCATTTGGGAACGACCAGTTTTTTGTTTGTCCCCAGATGGATGGCCAAAAAGGACAGTCAATGGAAATCTGTCACCCCGCATCGGTAATAAACTGTCCTAGGCATCTTAACTTTTTTTTTTATTATTGCTTAAGAAAGTTGAATAGAAACACAGTTTTTGTACAGATTTTTGTTTGACATACGTACAGTCAGTCAAACGAGTCGGTAGACAATTTCTCTGGAAAACATTTAATTAATCTTCTCTGCCTTTCGAAGCGCCCGCGTTTCAGAACCATGTTTTACCGCTGTCATTGCCATACCTTTCAGTATTCTAGTTTTGGCTCACAGAATTATCTTACTATTCTTCCATACTTTTTTCAACCATGAACATACCTAATGACTTTTGAATATTTGAAATTGACAACTTGATGTTTCAAATTTTGACTTTTGGAATAAACTTTCAACTTACATGTTGTTTTTAAAGCTCTTTTCCTTTTTAGCTTTATTTATTAAATTAATACGAATCTCTCCAGGGCCAGAAAAAGCGCGATTGGAACGAGTGGGCCCAATCGGGCCCCGCGTTTGAAAGGACCTCGTGCCGCCACATAATAAACAATTGATTTTCGAGACTGTGAAATATTCTTAACAATTCCAGTAAGCGTTGCTTCTGGAGAGAGATCATTTTCCAGGCTAAAACCAAATAAACAAAAACTTTGTGATATCAACAATTAATCAGGATCGACTAAATAGTTTAGCAATTATGTTGACTGAAAGAAAGACGCAAAGGAAATAAATTTTAAAACCGTTTTAGAAACATTTGCAGAACGAAAATTTAGAAATACGTAAATTCACGTGCCCATTTTCGGTGAGATGAACTTCAAAAGGCATTTTAGCAGTTTCATTATATCTAGGGGACAAACATAAATTAATATTAGCACAAAATGAGTCATAGGCAGCGCGCTAGCGCTGCCTAAGTAAAGAACGATGTGGGCACAACTTGTTTTTTTTCTCCATACCTGGGCACTTTGTATCGAAGGAGTTGTCGTAGAAACTTCGAAAAGAGCTCATTCGATTTGAAATTGGAGTGGCTAGTGCCCTTTTTAATAGTCGAAAGTGATTGGAGGGCAACTAGCCCCTCCCCCCACGCCCATCATTCTCCCAAACACGTCCAATCAAAATTTTGACATAGCCATTTTGTTCAATGTTGACACAATGTAGAGTTTGTTATTTTTTTTTTTCTTTAAAGCAGGGCACTTCATATAGAAGGGCTCGTCGTAGAGACTTCAAAAGGGGTTCATTCGATTGGAAATCGAGAGTTCTAGTGCCCTTTTTAATAGTCGAAAGTGATTGGAGGATGACTAGCCCCCCCCCCCCTCACGCCAATCATTCCCCCAAACACATCCAATGTAAATTTTGAGATAGGCATTTTGCCAGCTTAGCTGATTTCCAGATAGAAAATATCTTTTTGAGGAGGACACTCCCCCACAACCCTCAGGGCAAAGGTTTTAAGTTATACCCTGGGGGCATATAAGGTTTTTATAGAAGGCGTTGTCGAAGAAACTTCAAAACAGGCTCATTCGATTGGAAATTCAAAGGGCTAGCGCTCTTTTTAATAGTCGAAAGTGATTGGAGGGCAACTAGAACCCCCCCCCACGCCCATCCTTCCCCCAAACACATCCAATGTAAATTTTGAGATAGGCATTTTGTCAGCTTAGCTGATTTCCAGATAGAAAATATCTTTTTGAGGAGAACACTCCCCCATAACCCTCAGGGCAAGGGTTTTAAGTTATGCCCTGGGGGCATATAATGTTTTTATAGAAGGCATTGTCGTAGGAACTTCAAAACAGGCTCATTCGATTGGAAATTCAAAGCGCTAGTACCCTTTTTAATAGTCGAAAGTGATTGGAGGGCAACTAGCCCCCCACGCCCATCATTCCCCCAAACACATCCAATCAAAATTTTGAGATAGGTATTTTGTCAGCGTAGCTGATTTCCAGATAGAAAATATCTTTTTGAGGAGGACACTCCCCCACAACTCTCGGGGCAAGGGTTTTAAGTTATGCCCTGGGGGCATATAAGGCTTTAAAGAAGGCGTTGTCGTAGAAACTTCAAAACAGGCTCATTCGATTGGAAATTCAAAGGGCTAGTGCCCTTTTTAATAGTCGAAAGTGATTGGAGGGCAACTAGACCCCCCCCCCCACACCCATCATTCCCCAAAATACATCCAATCAAAATTGTGAGACAGCCATTGTGTTCAGCGTAGTTGATTTCCAGATAGAAAATATATTTTTGAGGAGGACACACCCCCACAACCCACAGGGCAAGGGTTTTAATTTATGCCCTGGGGGCATATAAGGTTTTTATAGAAGGCTTTGTCGTAGAAACTTTAAAACAGGCTCATCTGATTGGAAATTCAAAGGGCTAGTGCCATTTTTAATAGTCGAAAGTGATTGGAGGGCACCTAGCCCCCCCCCACCCATCATTCCCCAAAACACATCCAATCAAAATTTTTAAATAGCCATTTTGTTCAGCGTAGGCTAGTTGATTTCCAGATAGAAAATATGTTTTTGAGGAGAACACTTCCCCACAACCCTCAGGGCAAGGGTTTTAAGTTATGCCCTGGGGGCAATGCGTTGTCGTAGAAACTTCATAACAGGCTCATTCGATTGGAAATTCAAAGGGCTTCTTAATTGTCGTTCCCTTCAAAATTCAAAGTTCCCTTCTTAATTGTCGAAAGTGATTCGAGGGAAACTAGCCCCTCCCCCACGCCCATCATTCCCCCAAACACATCCAATCAAAATTATGAGATAGCCATTGTGTTCAGCGTAGTTGATTTCCAGATAGAAAATATATTTTTGAGGAGGACACACCCCCACAACCCTCAGGGCAAGGGTTTTAAGTTATGCCCTGGGGGGCATAAAAGGTTTTTATAGAGGGCGTTGTCGTAAAAACTTCAAAAGGGGCTCATTAGATTGGAAATTCAAAGGGCTAGTGCCCTTTTTAATAGTCGAAAGTGATTGGAGGGCAACTAGCCCCCCCCCCCGCGTCCATCATTCACCCAAACACACCCAATCAAAATTTTGAGATAGCCATTTTGTTTCGCGTAGGCTAGTTGATTTCCAGATAGAAAATATGTTTTTGAGAAAAACACTCCCCACAAACCTCAGTTCAAGGGTTTTAAGTTATGCTCTGGGGGCATATAAGGTTTGTATAGAAGGCGTTGTCACAGAAACTTCAAAAAAGGCTAATTCGATTGGAAATTCAAAGGGCTAGTGCCCTTTTTAATAGTCAAAAGTGATCGGAGGGCAACTAGACCCCCCCCCCACGCCCATCATTCCCCAAAACACATCCAATAAACTGGGGGCTTATAATCTTTTATAGAAGGCGTTGTCGTAGAAACTTCAAAAAACGGTTCATTCGATATGAAATTCAAAGGGCTAGTGCCCTTTTTAATAGTCGAAAGTGATTAGTAATATTTTTTGTTGTTGTTGTTGTTTAGACCAGGGTGCTTCGTATCGAAGGAGTTGTTGTGAGAACTTCGAAAGGGGCTCATTCGATTGAAAATAGAAAGGGCTGATGCCCTTTTTAATAGTCGAAAGTGTTTGGAAGGCAACTAATCCCTCTTCCGCTCCTACCCTCCCATTTGCCCATTATGTTTAATAACTAAATGTTGCCTTAAGATTAAATCAAAATGCACTGTGATAATGCTAATTCCCAATAAGGCATCTCAGCAGTGTCCCAAGAACGACTGAGGGTATTGTCGAGGCTACTTCTGCTCTTAAAATTTAACCAAATCAAAATAATGTAAGTGTATCCAAGCTATCAAAGAAAGTAAACATATTTTTTTGCGAATGGTATCAAGTTTTCCATTTCAGGTCAACTAGAGGAGGTATGAAACTAAGTTAAACAGTACAATTTGTGTCCAGATTTTTAAAAGGGTGTATGTTGTTAAAAATTGCTGAAAATTTTTCTCCAGCATACAAATAGCAGGCCAAACTAAAAGATTTAAAGTGTTATTTTCTTTTTCCCTGAAAAGACTATGTCAATATAAAACGAACAGAAATCAACTAAAAAAAACTTTTTCCACAAAATAAGTTTTTCAAAGAAAAGTAAAGAACTCCATTAAACAAAAATGAGCAAAAATAAAATCAAATAATCTACCAAGCCCGAAACTACCACGCCTCAGCATCGATAAATAAATGAAACCCAAAACGAACAGAAATTATTATAAATAACCGAGTCAAACTCAAAACGAGCAGAAATTAACATAAGCTGGGAGCAAAACCCCTATGCCTTCCCAAGGCCATAACAAAATTTGCACTTTACTGAAAAAAATACAAATGAATGTGCATTGTCAGTTAATATACATATACTGATATTTAGTAATCAAAATGTTAAAATTATTTGATTTATTAAAGTTATAAAAGTCAAAACATTTATATTTTTTCAGTAAAGTGCAAATTTTTTTTCTGGCCTTGGGAAGGCATAGGGGTTTTGCACCCAATTTATCTTAATTTCTGCTCGTTCTGAGTTTGACTCGGTTATTTATTGTAATTTCTGTACGTTTTAGGTTTCATTTATTTATCGATGCTGATTTGCGGTAGTTTCGAGCTTGGTAGTTTATTTAATTTTATTTTTGCTCATTTTTTGTTTAATGGAGTTCTTTAATTTTCTTTGAAAAACTTATTTTGTGGAAAAAGTTTTTTTATTAATACAAAAAAGAACAGAAGAGGACAAAACCGTAAATTAACATGAACAAATTGGACCATCAAATGAGACTAGATCTAGAGAACGACCTTAGAAATTTAATTACACGATGGGTGATAATGAACAACCTAAACCATCAAAAGTGACAAGATCAATCCAAGCAACTAAGGCAAAAGGCACCGAAAAAAATGTCTGAAGCAATGATAAACGAAAATTAAGATCAAAGAGATATTTAGTTGAAATATCATAGCCAGCACAATCGCGCTGCCTAAGTAAAGACCAATTTTGGCACAATGTATTATTAATTTTTTGTTTTTTTGTTTTTCATCCGTACCAGGGCACTTCGTATCGAAGGAGTTGTCGTAGAAACTTCGAAAAGGGCTCATTCAATTTGAAATTGGAGTGGCAAGTGCCCTATAAATAGTCGAAAGTGATTGTAGGGCAACTAGCCCCTCCCCCCAAGCCCATCGTTCCCCAAAACACATCCAATCAAAATTTTGAGACAGCAATTTTGTTCAGCGTAATAGATTTCCAGATAGAAAATACCTTTTTGAGGAGGATACTCCACCACAACCTTCAGGGCAAGGGTTTTAAGTTATGCCCTGGGGGATAAAAGCACCATGTTGGCACAATGTATTATTTATTCATTTTTCTGCGAAAATGACACGATTCATGCCACTCGCGCTTCCTGCACTTTTGCCATTGATTACATTATGTTTAAGACCAAGCACTTCTCTTATATTATCATTGAGAATTACCTTTTCGTTTTCGATGGGACAAGTAATGTAGATTTTACCCTCTTCCTTTGAATAATTGAATTGCAAGGCACTATTTTTACTATATGAATCTTTTTTTGTTGATGTCACGACACAATTCGTTCATAGTCCAAAACTCCTTATATGATAATGTGGCAAAGGGATATTCAAATGAATCCATATTTTCAATTACATATTGATCGCTAACAATTGGCCAATCATGGGGTCTAATTTTTATCTCATATGCACGATCCTTTCTTAGGATATCATTAGTATTTTAAAAATACAATCTACAAGAGCAACCACATACCTTCCCTCAAATTTAATGGCAGGGGAAACTTTTTGTCCAAAAATCGCTCGTTTTATTCAAATCGTCATAAAGAGGATCAGAAACATTGGAAATGAATGTCACATAAAAACCTTCAGACATTATGAACGTATTCAGCGGGTATCCACGAATCAAAATCAGAGTTGTATCCTAGCCAGCGAACAAGCAACTGTCACTTACCCTGGCGAGTACGAGCCTTTAATACCTGTTCAATTTGATACATTCCACAACTTCAAACTTTTTGTAATTCTTAATCCTAAAAACAGCCAAGAATCTCTTCATCTTTCATATCACGAAGAAGATACGTTATAGGTTTAGTATCTAGGAGTTTTGACGCTTTAAAAAGTTAGTAGACCACAAGTACTTTCCCTTTTCAAAATATTTCTTGTACGATGGATTCGAACAGTATCACCAACATTATTTTTTTTTCTTTCCTGCCTTTTCATTAGAATATTGTTTAAGGAAATATTTTTTGTCACTATAATGAACTTCCTGAGGGCTAGTATTGAATAAGGATCGACGAGGACGTTGATTATAAATCAACATAATTTTATCTCTATCATGAATAAATGCAGCCGTATTTTTCAATGTACAATATCTTGAAATTAAAAGTCGAATGGTTCGTATTAAACGTTCAGTCAATGCTGCCTTTATTGGATTATAACTATGATAGAGCATTATATTATATTTCAATAAAACCTTCTTTACATGGGGATTAACAACTTCACTTCTACGGTTTCTTTGAATTTTTTATATGAATCCTGTTCAAAGATGGATTCAAGGACTTTAGCAACTTCATTGCCTCTCTTTGACTGCAATGGAACTGCATATGCATACCGACTAAAAACACTTATTGCAAGTAAAATACACTTGTAGGGTTTATTATAACGTCTTTGAATCGAATCTAGAGTCTAAATATCGGCTTCTAATACATGCCGAGGGTTAAAGGCTTTAGTTTTTCGATAGTGATTACCTCTAGTCCTATGATTTCGATGAAGAGCATAACTGGATTACTTTTGTAAATACTCTTTTGCTAGCTTCTTTTCAATTCCACTAGCCTTAGCAAGTGTAGTTAAAGAGCTTAAACTTCCTGGTTCTCCAATATTTTCATAAACACCTTTCAAAGTTTCATCCATTTTGGTCGTAACAGTCCACTACCCTTTTGCATACTACCGGGTGAATCAATACGTCTTTGCTTGTGTCTAGTTACCAGTGTCAAATCGTCACTAGGTTTGCTTTCCAAGACAGATTTAAAATCATCTTCTACTTTTAATAGACTATGTTCTTTTAATTTCTTTAAAATTTGCCTATTACCGATAAGACTTTTAGGAAATATTTACGACTTTAAAAAATTATATAAAAGACTATCAAAGGATTCGACTCTTACGATTTCCAATCAGATCCGATAATAAATCAATTAAATTGTAAGGTTTGCCCTGGATCATAAATTCATTCTTTTTCTCATCAATTTGTTCATTTTTAGCGATATACGTCAAGAGTGTTTTACTTTGTTCACGATAGGATTAAGTCAACAAGTCTACAACACTTGTTATTGAAACTTCTTTTTCGGTGTTTCACTATTATCAGAAGGTTTGATCAGTTACATTGACTTTGAACCGTTTTTCACCATAAGGTTTATGTTTGTTGACACGACAAAGGGAATTTTGGATCAAAATTAATTTTTCATCATCGGCAATTGTTTCATTGTTAATAAATTTATCAACATTATCTTCAAAGTGCTCTTTGGATGAAAGAGAAAGTTCAATTGGCATCAATTTATAGGGTTTAGCCATTTCTAGAGAATAGTGTTTACAAGTCCGGCGATTATCGGTAGTAACACTGAAAAAAATTACCATCCGCTTGAACAAGACGTTTTCTTTTACAATTTGTTTTCTTTTGCAAGCTACAGCACGTAGAAGTGATCGATGTTGCTTTGTCTGTTGCTCAGCACGATCTGACAGTTGAACATTACCTTCTGTTAAATTTAAACAAAGTTCCGAAAATAGACTAATAAATTCCTTGTCAAAACCATCTTGAGAAATGATTTTCTAAGTCGTGGTTTTGAATTGCCTAGCACGGTAAATAAATGCCTGTGTTTGTTTAGCTTCTTCAATGTAATGATTGCGACTAATGACCTTTTTTACTATTCATGGGTAGATATACAGTAATTTTATTATCGAAAATATCAGTGACTACACGCAACTCTTCGAGTGTGTTTTGATTCAGGTCCAATAATATGTAACCATAAGGTTTATTAGTTACTTGATTGTATGTGGAAAGTAAAAATTTGGGCTCGCCAGGGTAGATTTGTTTGTTTAGAATTATAAGAGAACTTGAATCGAGAACAACTCTATAGATGATACAGTAGGTACAATTCAAAGCAAGTGTTCTCACACATTTACTCTGATGAAAAAGATTATAGAGAACAATAGTTACAGAAAATGTTTCGTGATGGGACCGGACAGTAGACAGTTGTAACATTTCCTGCGACCATTCTTCAATAGATTCAGCTAAATCGTCAATAATCAACCACGAGTTTGACACAATACTAGTAAACACGTCAAGTCCTTGTATAAATTTTATGCTTGGATCAATCTTCTTTATTTTATCATAAGATTCTTGCCATATACTATAGCAATAATACATTTTTTCGGGTTCTCTAAAAACATTTTATCACGGTGTTGAATTATTTTCGTTAAAAGTGTCGTTTTCTCGGAAATCGACAGTCCGCAAAGAAACGATCTGAAAGCTGTTTTAAATTGATACATACTCTTCCAATTCCAAAATGCGACAAACCTAACCTCAATCTGTTGAATGAATAGTCAAGAAATAGAATATAGGGTTTCTTTAATTCACATAAAATATACAAAATGTTAAAATGTATTTACAATGTACATAAAAATAAGCACTTGAACATTTTAAAAACACTTGGGGGTGCATGGCGACCGGGCAGGTACCCGTGACGGTTAGCGGCCGAGCCGGCACCCATGGTGACCAGCGATAACAGTGGCCAAGCTGACACCCGTGGCGACTGTGGTAAGATAAAATAAATAAGCACTTCAAAATAAAACTTTACACAACGAAAATAAACACTTGAAAATTACCGCTTTGCGCAAAGAAAAACAATTATATAAATGACAAGGCAGTGTCAAGCTGATGAAAAAACATTAAAGATATAAATATAAATAACAAGGCAGTGTGGAGCTGATGATAAAACAATATATGAATAATAAAGGCAGTGCCGAGCTTTCGACAGAAAAGGCGACCCCCCTCCCGCAACTAAAGAGCTTTCTCCAGACCAAGTTGCTTCCTATAGTTTACACATTCAACTCAATCTGACGTAAGATAATGACCATGTGGTAATACTCACACACCAACTTTGAGTACATAGACTTTGTCCGATATGGTGGACATGGCGTTTTTCTCTACTCGAACTTCATAGCTTTTTACACTTTAAAAAGCGAATGGCCCTGACACTCGCTCTTGGAACTAAATTTTGCTCTATACAGTTCCAATATATTATTTGTCTTAATTTTAACAATAATGAATCTGTGCCCCCATAATAAACTTGAACTTGTCCCTCGGTCATTGGCGCTTACATACATTGTAATAAAACTCCAACATGAGTTTCTTTGAAATTTCTAAAATGGCACTGCTAGCGGCAATGTTTTTATTTCAAACTACATTTCTTTTTCTCTGTGTAAATGGACCATACTCGAGTCTATGATCGTGAATGATGTGAAGTTTGGATCCACAATGATTTCCGCAGATTCTTTTGGATTGGGCATAACGTCACAACGACCCCTGTTTTTCAGCTCTCACACATCTTACCAAAGCCCGAATTAAAAATAAGTTTAAAGATCTCTTTTTTGACCTTTGTTTTTTCTTGAGACCGTTTGTTGGCAAAAGTGTCAAGAAACGTTCATGTATGGTTTCTGATCAAACTGGAGGGCTCTATGAATCCTTGTGACATTGAAACCGTTGGCAAGCATCCACCGCAAAAGAACGTGGTATACAACAATATTCCGTTTCGGCTCCAGGTCGGCAATAAGCTTTTGTTTTGAAAGTGTCCAATGCATACCTTTATTCTCTACTAATGATAAATTGTAGAGACTCAAAGAGTTCTTAGGCACCGGTCTTTGATGCAGGGGAAAACAACGTCTTTTACCGAGTCATGAAGTTCCAGAGGTATTCCGACATCAATTTCGAAAAACCATCCTTGTGGTCCATTTTTCTCAAGACTGTGAATATTGGAAAAATCTGGAGCAGAAGTATCGTTAAGCCATTGGTAATTCCCACTCGGCAAATGAAAGTGAGACATTGCCGACGGATAAAGGGAATTCATATCCAAGAAAACGGTGTCCGACTTTTCACCGGTGCGTTGTCCAGTCTGGTCGGTTTCAAGGATACGATCCCCGTGGAAAACATACCTTCCCTGCATGGATCTTTCCACAAACAGGTGCTGGTCCACGTCGGCGATCAGATCTATTTCTGCTCAATCTAATTTTAAGAAATCCATTTCCAAATCCATTTATATGATCCATTAAATTAATCCATTTCCAAATGAGGAGCGGAAAACTAATACCCCAAATCCAACCCAAATTCTTCATGAATTTCATCCGTGTTTTTACAGACAATATCAAACAACGTCAATACATCGCTTGCCAGGTACATTTTACAATAATCCCACCCATTTTTACAGCCTTCCTTTGCCTAAACCCTCTTGGCGAATTCTTAATAGGCAGTGGTGCATTGATGACCCCGAAGTGAATAATAAAACTCTGAGATGGGCGGTTATTTTTCCTCACTTAGCTTCGAAGCGGAGCTGTAGTACTCGTACGGGCATATGCCCTTACACGTTAAAAATCATACGGTTCCTCATCTGGAAAGTGCCGTTTGAGGAGGAAGAAACTATGAAAATCATCGCTTTTCTGTGCTTGAATCAATTGACTTAGAGATTTAGGGAAAAAACTAAAGGAATCAAGGAAACAGATTTTATTCAAGCACGTAATATCATTATCAACTGTTTTTTCATTTCAATTCTAAGACTAGCAACTTTTCATATGATTTAGGTATGATGTTATATGAAAAAGAACCATCTACCCATGCGCCATCTGCAACTTCACCTTTCTGCAATCGTGCAAACGCTGGTAATATGAATTTCAAATCATTTTTGGAATTTTGCATGTAAGCCGATATAAATTATTGTTGCTTAACATTTAAATTACACGATTTATGTGTGACCCCCCGAAAGTTACTACCCCTTGATGAAATCTCTTTCCATAATTGATCATGATCGTGGGTTTTCGCATCCCCCTTATTAATTTTTTCTTACAAACCCAACAAATGTCTTAATTTTTAATAGCCAACTCGTCCTCTGGTGATAGATTCATTGGATAGTGTGTATGGCGCAGCCCTGAAATTGCCTCATTTGCTGATTTGATGAGAGTAACCATAGCTTTGCCAACAGAATATTTTCCACCCAACGTCTCAGAAAAATCTACCAATTGCATGGTATTACTTAAATCTCTCCATGCCTGCGCAAAAGAGATCGCAATGGCTTCATGTTTTTTCACATGATTCGAATTTGACGGATCCCACACATCCATGAGCGCAGCTTCAATGTCCAATAACACCTCGTTGCTCTGCAACAGTGTATTCTGAAAGCTTTTGATCGGCAAGGTGGCTTTGTCTCCTGAAACCGTTTCCACAGACGGGTACCCATGACGCTTGCAGTTTCTCAAATGATTATTTAATTTTGAATTCGCTACAGAATCTTGATAGACATATTGGGTAGTAATAACAGGTCCTATACCGCATTATACCCTCACTTAAAACCCTTTTGAAATTTGGAATAGGATATAATTTCCAATTGATTCAGGATCTTTGGCAGGTTCGTACAGATTCCATACCCGGTGTTTCACTGAGTCAATAGACTCAGTGAGTCTATTGTCATTAAGATTCTTTTTTATCACTAAGTTTCCATCTTCGTATTCTTCAACAAACTGTAAAACTGTAACCCCAACTTTTAAGTTTTCATTTTCCCTTTCAAAAATATCTATCCCTTTAAGCGTAACTAGATAATATCCCTTTAAACAATTGGATTTCTACTTTTGTAAAATCTGTTCCCTCTTTCCATTTACTGCCCAATCGTCCGACATTGTCTTACTAATGCCATTCATCTTCTTGGGCTTATGTCCTGCCACAAGGACAGAATACTTTAAATACTCCAAGCATGTGTCAAAACAAAAGTGTTGTATAATTACTATTATTTTTGAAATAATAGTAAGCTATTTACAATAGCTTGTAAATTACTATTATATTTTTGAAAGTTCCCCTCCCACCTCTTAAAGCAAACTCCCTTTTAAATTTAGTAATGTTAACCTCTAATTTTTCAATAAATGAAACTACAAACCCACTCCCCTTCTTATTATATCCTTCCATCCTATTAAATATTTCACCCACTCAATCCGAAAACACACCCTCATAATTATTAGGGTGTCAGGAAGTATTGTCTGCATCTTTGTTTGTATATGATGCTCGCGCAAAACACCCGATCTTACATTTAAAAAAATAATTTTAAATGTGATGGATGCTATTAAAGAATCCCGTCCTCCCGCCTCCCGTAAATGTTTTTCAAGAAGTGCCCGAATCATTCTGACGTAGAAGTGTGCGGTTTCTACAGGATCCGGTTAAATACTACCACATGATAGGGAATTAAATGGGTCACAAAACTCGGCCCTATACACATGAATATTGCGCAAAGCGGTATCTTCTAAATAAAAATTAGGTAACACTGGGGGTGAGCCAGCTCCACTTTGTTCCCCTAAATCACTGTGAGGGGTTGTCTTGACCTCGCTTACTGGCACTTGTTCTAATAAATTGTCCAAAAATTCATTGCTGAGGCCGAGATCCCTCATAAAACTGTCCAAGTCAACATCGGGGAGCTCTAAACTATCTTGACTCGCCCCTGCACCTAAACCTCCCTTGTGTTCACTCTCCGTACATAATTCAGATGGTCCTGGTGTAGGTGCTGTGTGAACCTATAAGAATAATAAGAGCTTATTAGCTCACTGGAAGGTATTGGCCTATGAAAAGAGAGAACGGTTATAAAAGGGGACCATGCCCTCTTGGAAACGTATACACTCTACTACTAATTATATTATGAAGGGGTACCATGCCCCCGTGAAAAAGTAGAAACACTACTACCCATTGTTTCATGAAGGGGTAGCATGTCCAATTGAACTCATTGAAACCCTACTACTCACTGTATTATGAGTACCATGCCCCTTGGAAGTGTAGACACCCTACTACTCATTGAAATGCAAATGCGTCCCATGTCCCCAGTAGTGGTATAAATGGAATGCCTCTTCCATAGGGTACCTTTTGTATGTATTATGAAGCATTGAAATGTTTGCCCACACTACTGCCATACATGTTACAAAACTCTATAAGATCCTTTTTGGTTGTATTTGAAAAAAATAATCAATGCGTCTGAGGACTCCTTGACTGCTCCAGGTCTTCCAATAAATTGTGCCACAAGTTGGTCAATTTTAGCCTAGATAAAAGAAATAGGTATGAATGGAAATAGCAAGGGCTCTATAAATTCTTAGCTATAAAATGAATG
Source organism: Artemia sinica (assembly GCA_027921565.1). Taxonomy (NCBI): domain Eukaryota; kingdom Metazoa; phylum Arthropoda; class Branchiopoda; order Anostraca; family Artemiidae; genus Artemia; species Artemia sinica. The sequence goes on from CM051272.1 coordinate 51,915,696, forward strand.
CCCCCAATTTCCTCCGGGCTCTTTTGATATATATCCTATTATTAGGAACCCTGAAATAGCCTTCTTAGCTATTTCCATTGAAGCGTATAACTTGTGCCTTCAATTTTCCGACCGCATGGAAAAAAAGGGTTAAACTAAAGTTAAACTACGCTCTTAAATAAATAAAAAAATTTAGAGTTAAAAGCTGACAATGTGAAAAATTGTCCTAAAAAGTTGAAAAGAGCCTTATTATGGGAAGGCACAGATGACTCCCTCCAAAAACTAGTGAGTAGGTGCTAGAAAAGGGGATAAACAGCCTTATTTTAGTTATTTCTAAGGGGCTGAGTCTTAAAAGTAGGAGGTTATGGATCCTGAAAAAAGACAAAAGTAGCAAAAAAGACCGAAAAAGCCTTTTAATGCCCCTGACAAGCGAAATACAACATTATTATGTTGAAAAATAGTTAGATATTTCCATAGCACAGAGAATATAAGTTGATAAGAAAAATGGCGAGAAAAGACTTAAAAAGTTGGCTAGTCTAGAAAAAAAAGGTATGAATGAAGCTAACAGAGGGTCCTTAGAGGGGGACACAGATGACTCCTTCCCAAAAGCTACAGAGTAGGCAGTTTAAAAGCTGAAAACAGCCTTATTCCTGAGTCCCTCGAAACTTTGGGGAAACCTTAATATTCTAGTGAAAAGCACTTTGATTCCTCCGACGAGCGAAAAAATGGTTTAATAAAAAAAACAGTCTTATTTAAAGACTCTAATATTCTAGGGAAAACCTTTTAATTCTTCTGACAAGCTTTTATTATGTTCAAAAATAGTTTGTTTTAGATATTTCTATAACCTGGTCCTGGTAGAACTAATAATGTAAAAATGCAAGTCCCGTTGACAGGGCAAGACCATGCTCTTGTGCAGGCTGTACTTTGGTGCTGGATGTTTCTGCTAGTGCGTGTTGGAAGGCAACCTCACGATCTTGTGTAGGCGGGGTAGCTCTTGCCAGCAATGCCAGGCAAAGCATGATGGGGGACAACCTCATTATCTTGCGTAGATGGGGCTGTGGATGTCCATTCTATTTTTAGCTTCCTGACAGCCGGGGCAGCGATGTAAGATGAGGCTGCGGTTTTTGCAGCTTGTTGGGTAGGAGCAGCGTTATGGCTTTGTCCAGCTAACGCGCTACCTCGATGGCTGGTAGATTGAGCATGTAGAGCTTGTCTAGAATGCGCTCTGGATGGCACAGCCCTGGAAGGATCGGGCTTCTCTTGATGGGGAGTCAAGGGTTTCACTGGCAGTGCCCTGTTAGGGTTGGCCTTTCCTTGATGGGGAGCCAAGGGTTAAACAGGCATTGCCCTGGTACGGTTGGCCTTCTCTTGATGGGGAGCCAAGGGTTGCACAGGCAGTGCCGGTCCGGAAGGGGCATTATAGTTGATGACAGAGGCCCTTACCGGTGTCGCTTCATTGCCCCTTGCCCTCTTGCTTTTAGGAGGGAGGGCGGGGAAATTTCTAAAAAAGAATAGAAAATTTAGTATAAAATAGTAATTGATGGAAATATGTGCTATAATTTAGTTCCCTCATCTAGAAACTACCTACAAAAGTCATAAAAAACAGAGGCTATAAATATTCAAATATTGTCCAGCTTTTAAAATAGGTCAGTTCTTTTCAAGAAAGCAATAAATAGGAATCAAATAATATGCTTAAATTTTATAGATCTTGCCCTCAAAAATATCCGCCCTCCTTCCTTTCCAGGAAAGTAAAACTTGTGAAAACTTTATTGGAAGCCATAGTTCGGCCATTTCATTAAAAATCCTCTTTCCGCCATTAAATAAGTCACTCCTTTTCAAGAAAAGTAAAATTTTTGAGAAACAAACCAGTAAGCATAGAAACAACTATGTTTTACCATCTAGAAGCAATAAACAGCTCTACTTTAGAGCTTAAAAACTAGATTTTTGTCTAGAATGTAAATAAGTGTTTTTATTACGAGCCGTATGCGTATTACATAATTTCAATATCCTAAGAAGCACCCCTTTTCCGACTTTAAATAAGTCACTCTTTTTCAAGAAAAATAAAATTATGGAAAAACCAGCAAGTAAGCATAGAAATAACCTTATTATTACCGTTTAGAAAACATTTAAGTACACTTCATGCGGGAAATAAACCTGAAAAGTATAAAAATAACTTTTTTTCCATTTAGAAAATATAAATAGCTGTATTTTAAAGCTTAAAAACTAGATTTTTTTGTCTAGAATGTAATTATATGTTTTTATTACGCGCTGTATGCCCTCACCTTTTACATAATTTCCATGTCCTAAAATATGACTATTACACCTTAATTTTGCAGAGAAAATTCAGACAACCTAGAATTACGTAAAGCCGTGAAACCTCGCAGGCTTAATTAATGCAATCCTTTCCTTGCAAAGGTTGTTTATGAAGCTCCCCTTTTGAGAAGCAATCACATATGTCTTTCTTTAGATCGCAAAGCGTGTGTGAAGATTTTGATAGTTTTAAACTCATGATGAGAAAAAGACAATTTTTGAATAAAAGAATAATTCTTTTTGAAAAAATTAAATTGTGATTAATGCGGGAGAGGGGTTTACACAGTAAAAAGGCCTGTTTTAAAATGAGCAAAGTATAAAGATTTTTTTTTTTTTTTGGGGGGGGGGGTACTAGAGAGAGAAATGTACTCACTTGTTGATAGAAGTTATCCATTGCTTAAGATGCTTGTTTTCTTGTGAACTGGTTATATAGGACTGATGAGGAATTGTTCCCATTCTGGCTATTTATAACATACTTTGAAGGGGAAAGTTCTCTATGACTTTTAATAGAAAAGCAACATGGGGGAGTTCAACCACCTGGGGACGTGTCCAGACATTATTTGTCGAGTAAACCATCGTGGGGGAGTCTTGCTAGCTGAGAGATATGTTAGGACATGTTTAGGAGACATGTTTTTGTCGAGAAAACATTGTTGGGAAGGTCAACCACCTGGGAACGTGTCTAGACATGATTTTGCCTAGAAACAATGCGGGGGACTTCAATCACCTGAAAATGTGTCTAGACATGATTTTGCCTAGTAACAACGCGGGAATTTTGCCTAGTAACAGGGACGAGAATGTGTCATAGAAAGACAAAACGGGGTGTGTACCGTGACGATACATGCGCTAGAAATCTTGCCTAGTAGCAAGACATACTCAGAAAAGGGGTGTGTCACATGGCATCAGAGGGCAGGCCATAGAAAAACACCTGACCCAACCATTGAACTCTTGCTAAGGGCGGGAATGTCGCCTAAAAACAGCTGACCGCATTTTACAGGCGAGAGGGTGTGACGTAAAGAGGGCTCCGTTTAAAATCTGATGCTATTTTCCCTATGGTAATTTCCCTATCTGTGTCATAGAAGTGCCTACGCCAAACTACTGACGCTAGAAAATAATTCTTTCTTCATAATATGCAGAATAGCTGTAGCTAACACATTTTGCATGCAGACCCGCTCAACTTCACCTCACCCCCTAATGTGCAAATATATAGTCCAAATTTATTTCTAAAGTTTTATATTTTCATTATGTTTTGGTGTATTTCATTAGGATAGTACTAACTTCACTTCTCGAGTGTGTATCATTATGTACACGAGTTCCAAAAAAAAATTTATGTTAGCTGAACAGCACCATCACAATCTTCGATGCCAATAAATTGTGGCATAGAACCCAGTGAAAACCTACAAAGATAACGTGAACTACGCACGTGTTATTTACAAATCATTGGGACCCTTCAACTCTGCATTTGTTCCCTGTGGAATCCTCCGTTATCCCACAGAAAAAGTAGCCAACAAAGATGATTCACTCGGGGCCTGCAGCCAGCTTGGTGGAATTGCATTCATTCATCAACAATTTCCAAATGAATTTGTTGGCATGTTATAGGACATAACTTGCTCCCTAAAAAATTCCACAAACAAATACGAAACTGGAACTCATGTTTTGCTTTAGCTTCGTTCAACGTAGGCGCTGATAAAACCCAAAATAGTCGTAATGTTTTCAGCTTCAAAATAGCTGGACAAATTTATCACAAAATTAATTTAGCAGCACAACCATCAGAGACCCCTGAAGAAATAAATAAGAGTTCCAAATAGGGACAGGTCCAATTTTAGACAATGAAACAAAAATATAAAACAAAAGCTCGAAATATTTTGATGATATCCAAATATCGAAATATTTAGAGCCATTGTTTTATATTTGTGTTTCACTGTCTAATAAAAGGACCTGTCCCTATTTGAAACTCTTATTTATTTCGTCATGAAAGGCAGTGTGGTGATGGAAAAAATACCAAAGACCCCTGAAGGTGATTTTGAATTATATTCATATGGCCAAATGTACTTCTTAGACCCCAATGAAGATGTTAAAGAACACCTTTCATATCTTTTAATTATTAGATCAGTCGTAAGTAACCCAACAGATCTGTAGGAAGAAACATTGTAAGACACAAACAGCTATGTTAAACGTTACATGGAAATAAGATATATATATATATATATATATATATATATATATATATGTATATATATATATATATATATACATATATATATACGTATATATATATATATATATATATATATATATTATATATATATATATATATATATATATATATATATATATATATATAGATATATATATATATATATATATATATATATAAATATATATATATATATATATATATATATATATATATATATATATATATATATATATATATATATATATGTTGGGGTTCTATTCCCTGTTTCTTTTCCTTTTAGATAAATGACCTGTTTTCTTTTTCTTAATTACATTTGCTTATAGTATAATTTCAAAAGACAGGTTAAATTCCGTTACTAAGCGATAGTGGTTTTGCAATAGGTAAGCTGTGAACCAAGTTTATCTTTTACTTCCTGGTTTGGGAGTCATTGAAAGATAAATCTAATAAGTTGAATTGGGTTTTGAATGAGGATGTAGCTGATTGGCTGGGCCAAGTGGAGGTCCACCCATACAAACAGTCCTGTAAAAATTATTATTATGTTTTAGTCTATGTTTTGACCCCGGTTGGGGAAGGAGTCTGCGTTTTGACCCCGATTGGGGAAGGATATTCCTATTGTTATACGTGACCTTTTTGGAAGAATACAAGAAAGGTATTTTCTACAAATTGTGTACTATTTTCCGTAACCCAGGCAGGGTAGGAATAGAGCTACAAGGTACCGTCATTATTATATTGACGAGGAGGGTTGTTACCTCCAAGGAGAGAGTAGAGATTTTCTAGCCGTAACCCAAGGCGGGTACATTTGGCTTTAGAAAGTGGCCATTTGACCACTCGATCGCGTTATCATACCCTGGGACAGGGTTGTACTGTAAATAGGGTAGTACCAGACCCGATATTTGCAGAACCGTTGGGGTAAGAGTGGGAATCTCACTAACATTTGGGCCGACAAAGGGTTCTCCCCTTCGAGTAAGTGGCATAGCAACCTTTTTGGCGCCATTTTTGTATCAATAAGTGGCGACACCCGTACTTACACCCCAATAAGTGGTGCCAGCGGTAGCTAGCACTACGAACATTTCTGGCAGCCGGTATAACACTGGTAACTAAACACCACGAACATTGGTGGCAGCAAGAACAGGAATTATTAACAGTGTTGATAATAAAAGAATTCTACGTTTTCGAAGAGACAAGTAATTTAGCCTTCAAAAGTAGCCTATTGTGGTTAGATATAAAGAGAAAAGAAAGAAATACTGAATCAATTAATACAATTATGAAGATCTATTATGGGCTATGCCTTGTGAGATCATAATTGGAAAATTTACGAATCAATATATCACGCAACTAATTAGTATTCAAAAATATTAGGCTAAAATTGCTGCGTGTCAAAACAATTTTTCGCAAGAGACCCGGAAGTTAAATGATAAAAGAATTTTCATTTAGACTGAAGAGGCAATTTGAAGTTAAAGGAATTTTGAAATTATGTCGGACAGAGATGAGATTAAAAGGGCGAGTTAAGCCCATAGAAAAAAAAGAGAGAGAGATAGAAAAGAAAGGGAGAAAGATATGAGACAACGCATATTAAATTTCATGGAGAAAGAGAGGATAGCCAGAGAGGTAGCCGAAAGAAAGCACCTAGAGTATATGAAAAAATTACAGGATGAGATAGATCAAATTGAAAAAGATAGGCAAGCCAATGAAATACTTCATCAGGCCCGTATGGACTAAACTGAAAAAGATAGACGAGAAAGAGAGAAAAGATAGACAAGAAAGAGAGAAAGAGAGAGGTAGATAGAGAACGAAAGGAAGAGGCTGATAGAATAGCCAGAGAACGAAAGGTAGAGGCTGATAGAATAGCCATAGAACGAAAAAAGGAGAATGATAAAATAGCTAGAAAGAAAGAAGAAACACATCACCAAGAGTTTAAAAGAACCATGATAGATCTAATTCCAGAAAGTGAGATTTTATCTCAACTAACTTCTAGGCTGTCAGATAGCCATAATAGTTTGTCTCAGAATCAATCGCAAGAAAATGAAAATTACCAAACATTAAACACTTTTAGGAGAAAATATACAACGTCGCTGAATATGGGGGAAGGTGGACCGGCCCATAGAAATAAATGGGAGGCTGCGCCACCCTATCGAAAAAAAGAAATGCTTGATAGTCAAAATAATGATAATATGGTAAAAATTGATTTCTCGCAGCCTTTTTCTAAAAATTGCCATAATAAAGAAAAGAAAGTAACCTATAAAAGGTCGAATTGGGCTATAGCACATAATCAAGGAAATATTGACGAGTTTGTGAAATCACATAAAATAGAAGGAAAATTAAATGGAAAATTTGACCGAAATGGTAATTGACTCATGGAGTGAGCAAACTTTTGTGCGAATGGACCTAATTAAAAAGACAGAAATAGACCATAAAAATAATATTACAACAGTGTGTTATTATGGAGATAAGCACCAATGCCCGTCTGCTTGGGTAAGAATAGAAATTGCAAAGAAGGATGGTACAGTCCAGAGAAAAACGGTAAAAGTAGGCTTAGTACCTATGCTAGCAGTGGATGTTTTAGTAGGAGGAGACTTTGGAGATACCGGAAATCGAAATCCAAATTCCCAGAACATGGAAAACTTGAGAATACTTTTAATGAATATGAGACGCTGACAAGTACAGGTCAGAATAAAACGCTGATTGTACCAGAGAATAAGGAGACGAAATTTATTGTACGTGCTTTTCCTCGGAAAATTCGAGAAATTTTGGTACAATATGAAAAAACCAAATGTCGGAGTTCAATTCCCGTTTGATAACGAAATATTTTTTTCTGCGGTAAAAATAAAGAAGACTAAAAGAGAGAAAAGAGATATTAAACGGAGCTACAATGAAGTAATGCAGTCAAAGATAGTGGACACTGGAGTCCAAATTAGATATAACGGTGATTTATTATTTTGCGCGAATGACAGAATTGAGAAAAGTAGAGACGAAAAGAGGAATGCAAAGAAGAGACAAAATTTGGAGATTCAGCCTGCAGTGGCAAAAAACAAAAAATGTTGGATGGGCTGTGCCTTTAAAACATAGATAAAAAGGGGGAAAAAGAGGTCAAAGACCCATGGGGAATAAAAGAAGATGGTTACAAATAGAGATGGATGACCTACAACGGGTTGGGGGAAAGTTGGGATATATGGAATTTCGAGTCGGATTGGAAAAAATTTGGAAAGGAATCTGATATTAGTCTGATCAACTCAAAAGAGGGTTTGTTCCTTTATGAGGGGGAGGAATCCCTTGGGGAAGATCCCCTGCGGGAAGTCGCGAAAGATAGCCCTTTTCCTCAATGCACAACTGGCGGACAGGTTATGAATCCTTTACTGGAGCCTTGTCTTTCCAGTCTTCAATATTATTTTCATCCCTCATCGCCGAGCATTATTCATTCGAATATTTTAGGGGATGGGACCCAGAGCAAAGCGATTCATGGTTCGCTCAAAATTTTACTTCATTTCCCTGTACCCCTATCGTTGTCACAGGCCTTTGGATTTTCGGCCTTAGATTATTTGAAATTATGCCAAGGGGCAATTTACTTTTTGATTGAGATGTGGGGTTGTTTCCACAGATGGAAATTAAGAGGCTAGTGCAGCCAATTTTTCACGATGGCTGGAATCATCACATGTGCCAGAAACTGATTCTCTGCTCCTCTCAAATGTAAATTCGTGGATAGCGAGAAAATTTGTTGTTTGGAATTGTGCTGCGCACAATCATTACCTACGAATCTTGAAGACTTCAATTTGCAATATTTAAGGCGAATATTATACGATGTAGACCATGGTGGTCCTACAGTAGGGACGTGTTGAGGACGACCGATCCAGAGCCAAGCGGTGGAAGAGAGAAGGCAAAAGGATTTTGTAAATTTGAAGTTAAGTGTTTATGTTTGTAAGGGTGGACCAAGGTAGCGCGTGGGTGGTCATTTATCTTACGGGGGGAGGTGTTGGGGTTCCAACCCCTGTTTCTTTTCCTTTCAGATAAATGACCTGTTTTCTTTTTCTTAATTACATTTGCTTATAGTATAATTTCAAAAGACAGGTTAAATTCCGTTACTAAGCGATAGTGGTTTTGCAATAGGTAAGCTGTGAACCAAGTTTATTTTTACTTCCTGGTTTGGGAGTCATTGAAATATAAATCTAATAAGTTGAATTGGGTTTTGAATGAGGATGTAGCTGATTGGCTGGGCCAAAAGGAGGTCCACCCATACAAACAGTCCTGTAAAAATTATTATATGTTTTAGTCTATATTTTGACCCCGGTTGGGGAAGGAGTCTGCGTTTTGACCCCGATTGGGGAAGGATATTCCTATTGTTATACGTGCCCTTTTTGAAGAATACAAGAAAGGTATTTTCTACAAACTGTGTACTATTTTCCGTAACCAGGCAGGGTAGGAATAGAGCTACAAGGTACCGTCATTATTATATTGACAGGGAGGGTTGTTACCTCCAAGGAGAGAGTAGAGATTTTCTAGCCGTAACCCAAGGCGGGTACATTTGGCTTTAGAAAGTGGCCATTTGACCACTCGATCGCGTTATCATACCCTGGGACAGGGTGTACTGTAAATAGGGTAGTACCAAACCCGATATTTGCAGAACCGTTGGGGTAAGAGCGGGAATCTCACTAACATTTGGGCCGACAAGGGGTTCTCCCCTTCGAGTAAGTGACATAGCAACCTTTTTGCGCTATTTTTGTATCAATAAGTGGCGACACCCGTACTTACACCCCAATAAGGGGTGCCAGCGGTAGCTAGCACTACGAACATTCCTGGCAGCCGGTATAACACTGGTAACTAAACACCACGAACATTGGTGGCAGCAAGAACAGGAATTATTAACAGTGTTGATAATAAAAGAATTCTAAGTTCTCGAAGAGACAAGTAATTTAGCCTATAAAAGTAGCCTATTGTGGTTAGATATAAAGAGAAAAGAAAGAAATACTGAATCAATTAATACAATTATGAAGATCTATTATGGGCTATGCCTTGTGAGATCATAATTGGAAAATTTACGAATCAATATATCACGCAACTAATTAGTATTCAAAAATATAAGGCTAAAATTGCTGCGTGTCAAAACAGTTTTTCGCGAGAGACCGGAAGTTAAATGATAAAAGAATTTTCATTTAGACTGAAGAGGTAATTTGAAGTTAAAGGAATTTTGAAATTATGTCGGACAGAGATGAGATTAAAAGGGCGAGTGAAGCCCATAGAAAAAAAAGAGAGAGAGATAGAAAAGAAAGGGAGAAAGATATGAGACAACGTATATTAAATTTCATGGAGAAAGAGAGGATAGCCAGAGAGGTAGCCGAAAGAAAGCACCTAGAGTATATGAAAAAATTACAGGATGAGATAGATCAAATTGAAAAAGATAGGCAAGCCAATGAAATACTTCATCAGGCCCGTATGGACAAAATTGAAAAAGATAGACGAGAAAGAGAGAAAGATAGACAAGAAAGAGAGAAAGAGAGGGTAGATAGAGAACGAAAGGAAGAGGCTGATAGAATAGCCAGAGAACGAAAGGAAGAGGCTGATAGAATAGCCAGAGAACGAAAGGTAGAGGCTGATAGAATAGCCATAGAACGAAAAAAGGAGAATGATAAAATAGCTAGAAAGAAAGAAGAAACACATCACCAAGAGTTTAAAAGAACCATGATAGATCTAATTCCAGAAAGTGAGATTTTATCACAACTAACTTCTAGGCTGTCAGATAGCCATAATAATTTGTCTAAGAATCAATTGCAAGAAAATGAAAATTACCAAACATTTAAACACTTTTAGGAGAAAATATACAACGTCGCTGACTATGGGGGAAGGTGGACCGGCCCATAAAATAAATGGGGAGGCTGCGCCACCCTATCGGAAAAAAGAAATGCTTGATAGTCAAAATGATGATAATCTGGTAAAAATTGATTTCTCGCGAGCCTTTTTCTAAAAATTGCCATAATAAAGAAAAGAAAGTAACCTATAAAAGGTCGAATTGGGCTATAGCACATAATCAAGGAAATATTGACGAGTTTGTGAAATCACATAAAGTAGAAGGAAAATTTAATGGAAAATTGACCGAAATGGTAATTGACTCATGGAGTGAGCAAACTTTTGTGCGAATGGACCTAATTAAAAAGACAGAAATAGACCATAGAAATAATATTACAACAGTGTGTTATTATGGAGATAAGCACCAATGCCCGTCTGCTTGGGTAAGAATAGAAATTGCAAAGAAGGATGGTACAGTCCAGAGAAAAACGATAAAAGTAGGCTTAGTACCTACGCTAGCAGTGGATGTTTTAGTAGGAGGAGACTTTGGAGATACCGGAAATCGGAAATCCGAATTCCCAGAACATGGAAAACTTGAGAATACTTTTAATGAATATGAGACGCTAACAAGTACAGGTCAGAATGAAACGCTGATTTTACCAGAGAATAAGGAGACGAAATTTATTGTACGTGCTTTTCCTCGGAAAGTTCGAGAAATTTTGGTACAATATGAAAAACCAAATGTCGGAGTTCAATTCCCATTTGATAACGAAATATTTGTTTCTGCGGTAAAATAAAGAAGACTAAAAGAGAGAAAAGAGATATTAAACGGAGCTACAATGAAGTAATGCAGTCAAAGATAGTGTACACTGGAGTCCAAATTAGATATAACGGTGATTTATTATTTTGCGCGAATGACAGAATTGAGAAAAGTAGAGACAAAAAGAGGAATGCAAAGAAGAGACAAAATTTGGAGATTCAGCCTGCAGTGGCAAAAAACAAAAAAATTTTGGATGGGCTGTGTCTTGAAAACATAGATAATAATGGGGAAAAAGAGGTCAAAGACCCATGGGGAATAAAAGAAGATGGATGACCTACAACGGGTTGGGGGAAAGTTGGGAGATATGGAATTTCGAGTCGGATTGGAAAAATTTGGGAAGGAATCTGATATTGGTCTGATTAACTCAAAAGAGGGTTTGTTTTTTTATGAGGGGGAGGAATCCCTTGGGGAAGATCCCCTGCGGGAAGTCGCGAAAGATAGCCCTTTTCCTCAATGCACAACTGGCGGACAAGTTGTGAATCCTTTACTGGAGCCTTGTCTTTCTAGTCTTCAATATTATTTCATCCCTCATCGCCGAGCATTATTCATTCGAATATTTTAGGGGATGGGACCCAGAGAAAAGCGATACATGGTTCGCTCAAAATTTTACTTCATTTCCCTGTACCCCTATCGTTGTCACAGGCCTTTGTATTTTCGGCCTTAGATTATTTGAAATTATGCCAAGGGTCAATTTAGTTTTTGATTGAGATGTGGGGTTGTTTCCACAGATGGAAATTAAGAGGCTAGTGCAGCCAATTTTTCACGATGGCTGGCATCATCACATGTGCCAGAAACTGATTCTCTGCTCCTCTCAAATGTAAATTTGTGAGAGCGAGAAAATTTGTTGTTTGGAATTGTGCTGCGCACAATCATTACCTACGAATCTTGAAGACTTCAACTTGCAATATTTAAGGCGAATACTATACGATGTAGACCATGGTGGTCCTACAGTAGGGACGTGTTGAGGACGACCGATCCAGAGCCAAGCGGTGGAAGAGAGAAGGCAGACGGATTTTGTAAAGTTGAAGTTAAGTGTTTATGTTTGTAAGGGTGGACCAAGGTAGCGCGTGGGCGGTCATTTATCTTAATGGGGGAGGTTTTGGGGTTCCAACCCCTTTTTCTTTTCCTTTCAGATAAATGACCTGTTTTCTTTTTCTTAATTACATTTGCTTATAGTATAATTTCAAAAGACAGGTTAAATTCCGTTACTAAGCGATAGTGGTTTTGCAATAGGTAAGCTGTGAACCAAGTTTATTTTTTACTTCCTGGTTTGGGAGTCATTGAAAGATAAATCTAAGAAGTTGAATTGGGTTTGAATGAAGATGTAGCTGATTGGCTGGGCCAAGCGGAGGTCCACCCATACAAACAGTGCTGTAAAAATTATATTATGTTTTAGTCCTATGTTTTGACCCCGGTTGGGGAAGGAGTCTGCGTTTTGACCCCGATTGGGGAAGGATATTCCTATTGTTATACGTGACCCTTTTGGAAGAATACAAGTAAGGTATTTTCTACAAACTGTGTACTATTTCCCGTAACCCAGGCAGGGTAGGAATAAAGCTACGAGGTACCGTCATTATTATATTGACAGGGAGGGTTGTTACCTCCAAGGAGAGAGTAGAGATTTTCTAGCCGTAACCCAAGGCGGGTACATTTGGCTTTAGAAAGTGGCCATTTGACCACTCGATCGCGTTATCATACCCTGGGACAGGGTGTACTGTAAATAGGGTAGTACCAAACCTGATATTTGCAGAACCGTTGGGGTAAGAGCGCGAATCTCACTAACATTTGGGCCGACAAGGGGTTCTCCCCTTCGAGCAAGTGGCATAGCAACCTTTTTGCGCCATTTTTGCATCAATAAGTGGCGACACCCGTACTTACACCCCAATAAGTGGTGCCAGCGGTAGCGAGCACTACGAACATTGGCGGCAGCGGCATAAGTAAACACGAACAATATATATATATATATATATATATATATATATATATATATATATATTATATATATATATATATATATATATATATATATATATATATATATATATATATAATATATATATATATATATATATATATATATATATATATAATATATATATATATATATATATATATATATATATATATATATATATTATATATATATATATATATATATATATATATATATATATATATATATATATATAATATATTAATATATATATGTATATATATATATATATATATATATATATATATATATATATATATATATATATATATATATATAGATATATATATGTATATATATATATATATATATATATATATTATATATATATATATATATATATATATATATATATATATATATATATATATATATATATATATATATATATATATATATATATATAATATATATATATATATATATATATATATATATATATATATATATATATATATATATATATATATATATATATATATATATACATATATATATATATATATATATATATATATATATATATATATATATATATATACATATATATATATATATATATATATATATATATATATATATATATATATATATTATATATATATATATATATATATATATATATATATATATATATATGTTTATTTGTCTAATGATATGCTGGATTTTGAATTTTACTTAAAATTTAATATATAGCGGGGGCGCCATAAAAACAATTCCAATCGGGCCCCGCACCTAGTCGATCCGGCCCTGAATCCCTCTTTGTTAAGAGCTTGTTACCACAAACTATTCGATCATCAGTTCCTCCATACTATCTAATTACGCTTCTAATTTTAGCTTAGTATTTCGTATGGTTGAAGAAGAAGAAGAATATGTGTCACAACTTGACACGCTTATAACATGTTTCTTAAGACCTTTGCGAATGGCTGCCAGTTCCAAAAAGCCACCTTGTTCACATGAAGATGTCAATTCTATATTTCTAAATTCTGAAACGCTGCTTTTCCTCCATCAGATTTTCTTAAAAGGACTGCAAGCAAGAATTGGATCTTGGCCAACACTGGTCTTAGGTAAACATCTTTTCTTCCACTATAAAACATTCTAAAGCCTGCTAGAACGCTGTATTTTTATCAGTGTTTTAAACCTCTTATGTTAAACTTTCCGTATCTATGCCATATAAGCCACTCGCTAACCTCGCATGATTGAACTCTTTCAAGCTACTGTTTCAAATTTAAGCACGAATATTTCCATCCCTTAGAAAAATGTATGGTGTATCAGTAAAAGGGTTTTCACTGCTGCTTTGCTATAATTGACCATCTGCCAAGAGAAGCAGACAGAAACTTAAGATACAGACAGAAAAAATATCTATAGCTTGTGTTGATTTAATTTAGAGTTTATTAGCTCATTAAAAAATCTCTTAACGAGCGAAATTTTTTGCACTAGGAACATCAAAACTACTTAAAGTATTGATAGTCTTGCCCAGATTAAAACTAGTACTCAGCATTTTCCGAGCATTCACCTTAATAAGTCAAAAGACGGTTTTGGTGGGATACTCTTCTAAGAAACAGCTTCAACTTGATCTTTACCACCAGCCAAGGTCGTTTTGCTGATCATTCTATTCAAAATAAGTTATATTTCTCGGCTGATTTGTGAATTTGACATATTTATCCATGACTGTTCCTAAACACATGCTGCTTCACTCATTAGTCAACTTCGACATTTAATTTTATTGGCAAAGCTCATAGAAATTGTTGTATTAACCTTGCATGAAATTTTTACGGTGTAGGTGGTGTCAAAATGCAAACAATGCATATTGTAGTGCATTCTTGCCTAAATCAAACCGTTCATGGTATTCGACTGCGCAGAAATAACAATCCTTTTCAATAGTAGCCGAAACTAATAATAGTTAAAATTAAATAAGCGTATATGCATAAAATAAATGTGTTATTTCTGGCTCTAAACATTAATAATTATAATTAATTAAGTTTAAAACTATCCTTTTAAACTAATTAGTATAAGAAAATTGACGCGCTTTTCAAAATAGAGTTAAACCCCAATAAAGGATGGGATTTGGAAGAAGAGTTCTCACTCAAGTTCAGTCCTTGGAAAAACCTAAGCTACCTGTAAACATCGACGACAACAAACACTGACTTTCCACCATAAACAATAAGTAGAACAATAGGGAAACTTGTTACATAAGACAGTGGATCGCAACTTTAATTCAGAATTGTCAGAATTTTTTTCAGAATTGTCAGATCGTGTCTACGAGCAAGAATACATAGTCTAATGCTAGAACAGTGAAGCCAGTCCAAAAAAAGAGCCCCCAGATGATTTTTTCAATCCCACTTTCCAGTACTTTTCAGAGCTTGTGGAAGCATTTTGTTTTTATGTTTATTTAATTAAAATTTCTTATTCTTTTTCTTCAACCATTAAAATATTTCTTTTTAGCACAAAAGCTCCCAGAACCCAGAAATCTGGATTAAAATGCCCCTTTGTTTCCGGATTGGTCCCATTGGTCCGGAATACTTTGGTCTGGCTTCACGTTCTAGATCGCATGTGAAGAAAGCGTAAACACAGAGTATGGAAGCCGGGAATAAGGAAATCCTGGGAGATGAAGCCCCAGCTTAAATCATTTTCTATTGGAGTGTCCGACTCCGTTACAGTCCAAGAAAGCGCATTATTTAGGCTTATATATTTTTGATCAGCCCTAGGCTTCGTTCCAGGTCTGCAAAAAAGCTTATAAAAAGTAACTACTGCTGCGTTTTACTTGAACTAACTGGAAAGAATTGTTGAATAAAATAGATCATAGGTTTTTAAAAACATCTAAAAAAAAATAATATTACAAATGCTATAATGTATCAGGAAAAGGCTTATAAAAAAAGCACAAACATCTAATTAGTATAGCAGTTGCTTTCAATTCATCCTGCTAAAAGTAGCCATAGGTACTTTTTATATACTTTTTGGCCGATCTAGAACTAACCCCTGCATAACCAGGAGCTAAAAAGCTGAGCTACTAAGCTTGGTTTATTAGATAAAAGCTCAGGATTTTCTTAGACAAATCAGTTGTTAAAAATTAAAATTTCAAGAAAAGACTTCTGAGCCCTACATTATCAAGGTCTCTTAGCAGAGACTCAATCGCTTCCTCTTCAGCATCTTTTATTTCGTCAAGTCCTCGTTCTTCTTCCTTTTGTTTTTTTTTCCTGGGGATTCCCGGAGACACAAGTACCGTGATCATGGATCTCTTCCTTAGGACGAATCAAGGAGTAAACGGTTTCAACTACAAGATGGTTTCGAGATTTCGTTTTGACAATTGAGACTGCGCTAAAAATACGCTCGACAGAAGCGGAAGGATTGAAGGGACATGATAGAGAACATGAAAGTGCAAAGCTCTGAATGTCTCGCACAGCCAAGACAATTTTGAAGCTTATTGAGTTTCCCCTAAACGAGCCCTGGGCTCTTAAAGTGCTGAAGTGGCAAATGCTTAGACTCAACAGGGATTGATCGCCACTGAGAGTTTAATTCTTCTAAAGGTTGTCGATCCACTAGTTTCGGGAATATAACTAGTATTGGTACCAAGTCTTCTTTGCCAGAGGCAGTCACAACTGGGTCAGTGACTTTATTTTTCTGCAAAACCTTAAAGGTTGAATTGCAGTAGAAGTGAACATAAAACTCCTTTGCTAACTTCACGTAAATGTTAAGGCTGATTTTAAAGGCCCGCACTGTTTGGACAGTACCTCCAAACTATCCTGTATATTCACTAACTGCATCCATGATGATTGATTGTACCGGAAGTACCACAGTAGCGTCTACTGGGAGGATGGGGCGTGTAGCCCTTAGATTTTTATCCTTCTCCTTTAATTTGAAATAAGACCTCTGTTGGGGTATTTCAATTGAAAAATACCTGCTTCGGAATTTTCATTGAAAAAAAACAACAAAAAAACATCAAATTTGCCACCCTTTACATTGATTTTAAAAACACGCACAGTTTGGACAGGAATATTTTTTCTTCCTATTACTTCAGCTTCCACGTTCGCTCCAACACAGATTTTTTTAAAATACAAAAAGTATTCAGGCTTGGACAAGTCATATATACCTAAAGGTTTTTTTTTCGACTGCCTCTGGACGTAGGAAGTTCCTTAGGATGGTCTCGAATAATGTGGAGACATTTTCGCAAAGGCAGTGAAGCCTATCCCCCTCCCCTTGAAATAAAACATTTCACTCGTTGACTTGTGGCAAAATAGAGATGGCACTAGACGCGCACAGAGCGAGGCTATGGCAGATACAGACGACAACAACAACATATGGATTATCAAATTTCACCAGAGTCTTCAATTCCTTTATCTCTCCCATATTCACAGAGGCATTATCCCATACAAATCCCGTGCAATTCTCTATTGGAAAATTTATAGCATAAGGTAACTAATCTACATCATCTTTCATTATTTGAGCTGTTACTGATGGCTCCTCGACAAGTCCTAAGAAGCAATCACAGACACGTTTCAGCTGAGAACGCCAGAAGTGAGCTACAAGAGCTATGGATTTAACAACAGGTTTGTCCGTCGATTCTTCCAGCAAGATGGAAAATTTTCCTCTGAGAATTTTCATCGAGAGACTCTGATCTGTAACATATGTTAATTTTTTCACAACAATATTTCGCGTTTTAGCACGACCGAAGGCAATTTTAGATGAAATCACGGAATCAGGGAACACACTTTTCAGGAGGCCTGACAGATGTTCCATAACCCTGAAAGGTAGGCTATGCTCTGCAATGAATCCACTGATTTTCAGCTCGGCTTTTTCAATATTCTTCTGCAACATTACACTAATCTGAAATTCAATGTTATTTGAGCATATCTCTGAAAAGTCGGTAGTATGATCCTGTGCATCAAAGTTCTTGATGTGAAATTTTTTTTGGCACGTTGAAGAGCATGGATCTTTCCTCCAATATATTTTTATTACAAACCTGGCAAAGAAACCGTCAACCATCCCTGTCATCTTTCTGAATCCATTTCTGTAGGTCTTTGTCAGAAAGCCAGTCACTATTAAATTAGTATTTGTAATTTTTCATTTTATTTTTTGGCTTTGCCTTGATCATCCTTAACACATTAGTCATCAGAGTCAGAATCTTCAGATCCAAACGATTCAGATTTCCTATCTATTTCTTTGTCTACTAAAATCATATCCTGGTCACAGTTTTGCTGTTATTATTGCTGAATTTTGTTGCAAATGTACTGAATTTGTACCAGTTTGGCAAAATTGTACCGAATTTCCGACTTACAAAAAAAAGTTGTAAAGATGTACAGGTCGAAGGAAAATGTAATGAATTAGGTACAAATGTAACACATATAACAACAGTGTCACCCATCTGAAGAATATCTTCTTTGGCATGGTTCCGTCGGATTCGGCCTGCCACATTGTACTGTCTCCAATAATTTATGTACCCTGTCAGCCTCTAAAATCATTTCCATGGCAATATCCATAGCTCAAATATTCAAAAGAACAGGACTCAGTGTTCTGACTCTGTTACCGACACTTCAGTGTATCATTGCTAAGATCAGGGGAAAGATATGGCGAAAGAAAATTCACTGACGTCGGGTTGAGAAAGCGGAAAGACATTTCAGAGCTGGTAAGGCAGCACGAAAGCAATGACTGGTACAAAGCATGTACCATGTCCTGGACCAAATTTAAAGCTATTCAGACGGAGACGGCCGAATCTGTTGCCTCAAGCCTCTCCAAAGAACGGGAAAAGGAAAGACTAGAGCCCAGACTGTATGTAAAGGCTCTGCTTACTTGGCCTTACTTGCCTTGCAACAACTTACTACAGCCTTACTTGGACGGCAAGGTCTTCCAATTCATAGCCATGATGAAGGAGAGTCCAGTTCCAATCGAGGGAATTGTTGAGACGGTATGTATTTTAACGGAAATCAACCCGGACCTGATGGACAAGTCTCGCAAGGCCTATGGCCATTACCTGTCACACGAGTACCAAAATACATACACTGAGGTTATAGGAAATAAAATTACAAGCTCTATCGCGAAAGAAGTCAGAGAAGCAAAATATTTGCCGTTCTTGTGGATGAAATAAAAGACCTCTCTCAAGTAGTTCCTACTTGCGATCTTAGTGCGCTATGTGCGCTT
Organism: Artemia sinica; assembly: GCA_027921565.1. Taxonomy (NCBI): domain Eukaryota; kingdom Metazoa; phylum Arthropoda; class Branchiopoda; order Anostraca; family Artemiidae; genus Artemia; species Artemia sinica. Next base: position 51,934,905 of record CM051272.1, read on the forward strand.
AGTGCGCTTTGATATGAAAATCAAAGTGAGCCACAGTTTGCAACCACAGGCGCAAGGTTGACGCTGAGAGTTTGGCCGACTTTATGTACAACGAAGTAAAGTATATTGATCTTGACTGGTCAAAATGTGTCGGACAATGCTACGACGGGGTGAGTGTAATGAATGGACGTTTCTCAGGACCACAGGCCCGTCTTCGGGAACAAGCACAGCAAGCGGTGTACACTCACTGCAATTCCCATAGACTTAACCTTGTTATTGGCGATTGTATGTAGAAAATCCGAAGATTTTCGTTAGTATTTTCAGTTTTGCAAACAGTTTATGTTTTTTTCTCCAACGGCAACACTCGATACCAGTTGTTTGTCGAGGCCCAGAAAACTACCAACGTGCCCAGGCTACTGCTTGAAAGGACAGTTATGACACGTTGATCTTACTGGTATAGATCAGTGGCTAAAATTCGGGTGAGATATGACTGCATACTCGCAGTTTTGTCAGTTGTTCAAGAGTCTTCTGACAGGGAGGAAGCGGCAGAAGCTACAGGTCTTAAGAATCAACTAGAGTCATTTCCCTTCATGTTCAGTTTGCATGTCACTCATGAAACTCTTGCAGTGGTTAACCCTCTTTCTGAACAACTTCATGCCCCAGATCTGATCATTTCAGACGCCTGCACTTTAATCACCACAACAAAAAACCAACTGATGACAATGCGTGATGTCGAGTATTTTCGAGTCCTATACGGCAAGTTTAAGGAGATGGCTACTAATGCTAGAGCTGATCTGTCGGAAATAAGTGCTTTTGCTTCAACCATACCAGAACGAGCCAAAACGAGCTCAGAAGATATCTGGAAGACTCACGGACTATTTGATGACAACAACACTTGGAAAGCACAGCACTGAATCTGAGGGCACAGGAACAGAAGAGAAAATGCGACGAGAGTTCTACGAGGTTTTGGGCAGAGTGGTAAATGAGTTTGAAGAGCATTTTTTTTTGTCCAGCTGCCAGTACTAGAAGCCCCACGATGTTTTAACCCCAAATCCAAAGACTTAATGAACACGGATTTACTTCTCAAGATTGCAACATACTTCGATAAGGCTAGCATCGATTTTAAAGAGCTGAAAAGTCAAGCTTTGATAGCTTGTGCATATGTGTCGCAGCTTCCACAGCAACCGGCAAACACTTTAGATCTTTTCGGAAACCTAGGGAGATTGAAAGAAGCTTATTCTGAGGTTCTTGAGGTCGTGAGGGCAGTCCTCACACTCCCGCTCACAACATGCTCAAATGAACGATTTTTCTCTGTGTTGACATTTGTGAAGGATTACATTCGGACAACAATTGACAACGAGCGACTTTTCTATTGGCTCCTTATGTTCTCTGAAAAGGCTGCAGTGAAGGAGCTCGATTTTGAAAAGCTTGTAGACGACTTGGGAAAAATAAAGCCAAAGAGATAGCCATTGCTTAAGTAACTGCACATAACTTTCATTTTTTAATTTGTGTGGTAAAGTTCTATGTTGTAACGATTTTTGGTCCCTAACCAGGTTGCAAAAGGCAAAATCTAAATAAAATACGTGGTTTTAATGTGTATTCGAAGACTAATTTGAAGAGTAGTCTACCAAAAAAGAAATTAAATTTTGAGTCTGGACGGGGGTCCAAATTGAACTTTACCCCCCCCCCCCCCAGAGATTTTCTGAAATGGCGCCACTGCTGCTGATGCAAAATTAATTGTCCTTCTAGACATTTAAGTTGATGCCTCATTTACTTGAACGAATTAATTTTAGGTTTCAATTAATTATATTTGTTTATTCTTAAATTTGCGGCACCAGGTATAATCAAATATTTGATTTACCGCCAGTCTTTTATTAATGTTTTAGATGACTGTTCCTTCGAGGTATTTGATGGCTGAACCTTTCTTTTCAAAGAGTCAATAGAGAAACTTTTAGGAATAACTTCCCCAGGATGATTATTCTAAATCGAAATTTAATATAATAACTCTATATTTCCATATTAGCTTATAGCTAGCAGCGGACGTCAAACAACAATAAAATATAACACATGAGATCAGATAAATAAATATAAAAATAAATAAACTTTTTCACAACTTTTTATAGATTTCATTTTCAACTAGTTCCTCATTATAGTGGTTCACGAAGTATGGAACAAACGATGATAGGTACCTTTTTGATGCCTCTCGGGGTGGGGGACAAAGGAGTTGGCACGACGAAGTGAGAGCTCCTCTACGTGTTTTTGGCCGAATGATCTGTGATTCCTGGAAATCCAGTAATATTTTTCGATGGACATCAGAGCTTAGGCATTTTTTTCCGAAACGCATCGTGAGATCGTGGTGCCTTTCAGATAGTTTCTGAAGCCTCAGTTTCTGCAGGCTGTCCTCATAGGATGTATAATTTGCCCCAAGCATTATTTGGCACGCCCGCTCCTGAATATTTTCAAGCTTTTCGGTTTGGATAGCCGTTAGACCTGGGTGCCAAACGGGACAAGCATACTCGGTTTCCGATCGGACATACATACAATATAGACTGCGCATAATGGAAATTTGGATATTGAACCGCGTTAGGCAAGCAAAGGATTTTAGGCATAGGGAAGCCTTTTGGAGGATAGACTGTATATGTGGATCCCATTTCAGGTTGCTTTTGAAAATTACTCCTAGGATTTTTATTTCATCTTTAGTTGTAAGTCCAGTGTCTTCTTGGGACGGAATTGCAGATTTTAAAAAGCTAACACGTAGAATATGGCTCTTGGTTTCACTAACTGTAAGCATTACATCTTCAAGATTATGCTTTAGCTGGGAAAATATTGATGAGGTGGTTATTTCCTCTGCTAGGCTCGTTAAGGTGCGGAATGATATGCTTGGCAGGTCGTCAGCAAACTTGTAGCGACTTTGTATATGTGCTAGGACAAGGTTAAAAACAAACAAAAAGATCAGTGGTCCTAATTTTGTCCCTTGGGGTGCTCCGCACCATATTTCTTGGAATTCGGATGCTTCATCCTGCGTGAGTGAAACACATTGGTTTCGATTGTGCAGGAAGCTTGCAACCATTCTCTCAAGAAATTGTCGAGCACCCATTTCTTTAGCTCGGTTAATAGCTATCAGTTGTTGGATGCTGTCAAACGCCTTTACTATATAGCTGAGAAGGATTTCTGCGTATGTCTCTTCCTTCTCGAGATGTTTCATCAGATCGTCAAGAAGACATACAAGATAGTGGTTAGTATTATGTCCAGGCCTGAAACCAAATTGCCGAGGGTCTAAATTAGCTTCATTATCTCCATATAAATATTCACAGATAAAGCCTTCAAACACTTTGGAAAGGCACGGGGTTTTTGAAATCGGGCGCAAATCGTTAGGTGAGAGGGGTTTTTTTATTTTAGGAATGGGAGTTATATAGGCTGTCTTGAAGCAATCCGGGAATGTGCCATCTATTAGACATTGATTGAAACAGGCAGCCAAAATAGGACTAAGCTCCTCAGAGCAATGAGCTATCAACTCAATAGGAATTTCTAGAGGATAATTACTCTTCCTGAGGTCCAGGCGTTTGAGCTTCTCGCATACTTCATGGGGGCGAATGATCGGAATTTGTTCAATGGGTCCATTTTCAGGTAGCTCGTCAAGAGGTGGGTGTGTGCGACAAATATTTGAAAAATGTGTGTTGATCATATCAGCGCTCAGAGGTTCACCATCAGAGCCGTAGATTGTCAGCTGCTTTCGAGTCCGTCCCATAATCTCCTGGACCTTCTGGTGGAATCTAGAGGGGTTAGACTTCCAGAGCTTGTTAACCACTTGAGCCCCAAATTCCTTTTTAGATTTCTTTATTTTGAGACATATGACATTGCGCATTTTTTTTAGCCTCATCTTGATATCCCAACTTATAGAGCTCATTTCTCGATTTGATTAGATCCTTAGTCTCTTTAGTCACCCACGGCTTATTTTGTGACTTGACCAGGATTGTCTTTTCGGGAAATATTACTTTATATTCAAGGAAAAGCTGAGCAGTGACCTCTTGCATCATATTGTTGCCGTTCTTCATATTAAGGACTTTCGACCAGTTTTTCCTAGCTAGCCACTCTCGGTAACTCTGGAGTTGTTCTTGAGTATGTAGGCGGTACTTCACCACTGACTGGGATCTGTCAGGGGGTTTTCTGCTGGGCTTCTATATTACAGTAAGGTGGTCACTCATACCGAATGAAGCTGTTCTTCACATACTCGGTTCTCATTGTGCCTTCCTCAAGATAGTTGGACCGATCTGTGTGCATTTTTGTCAGTCTTGTCGGTTGGAAAATGAGGGGAGGCACAGTATGAAAGTTGTGACGAACGACTGAACCTGTCTTATTAACCATGTTATGGATCTTTTGGAGTGGTGCAAACATTTTCAGGGCACCAGCATAAAGTGGGCATCCATATTCGGCGATGGGTCTAATGTGATATTTGTGAAGTGGGATAATCAAGTTGAGACGTAGAAGGTTTTTGCGGTGAAGGGTGATCCCCAGCTTTCATGCGCAGGGAGTTCCCACCCGATCGAATTGGGTTTTTCAAGATATCTTTGGAGAAGTGGGTTCTTAGAAGACGAAGCTCGTTGACTTTCCTTATAGGTTCATTCATGAGCATAAAGTTGGGGTGTATGCGTGATACTTTCAATCGAGAGGTCATCAGCTCTTTTAGTTTCGATGCCTTGAAACTTAACATCCAGGCATCGGACCACTTTTCAATTTCCAACAGATTTGTCTGTAGGTACAGGGACTCTTCATGTTTTTGGATTACTATATGTATCATGGTGTCATCGGTAAAATAATTCAGAGGGGTCGCAAGGTTATCTGCCATGTCACTCATGCAGAGAACGAGACACTTAGGTCCCAATACACTACCCTGGGGAACGCCTACAGTTTGTCTAGATATGATCACACGAAAGAAAATTTTGGTAAACAAATCCTTTAAGATCTCTTTCTGTTATACACAAGTCGAATAGAGATATTGAAAGCACTTCCTCGTGAACTTGAGAAGAAATCGTTTCCCAAATATACAGTTTGGTGAAGAAACCCTTCAAAATTTTCGTTATAAAATACACAAGTAAAATAGAGATACTCCAAGTACTTTTTTTTATGAGTTTGGAAAGAAATAATTCCCAAATGGCGAGTTTGTTTAAATATGCTCACACGAAAGGAAATTTAGGTGAACAGATCGTTCAAGATTCTTGTTATACTATATACAAGTCAAATCAAGATGTTTTCAGGAACTTCAGTCGAAATAATTTCCCAAATGGGTAGTTTGTCTAAATTTGCTCACACGGAAGGAAATTTTTGTGAACAAATCCTGCAAGATTCTTTTTATAATGCACACAAGTGAAACAAAGATATCCAAGTACTTTTTCCGAGTTAAGGAAGAAATCATTCCCCAAATTAATAGTTTATCTAAATATGGTCACACGGAAGGAAAATTTGGTGAACAAATCCTGCAAGATTCTTTTTATAATGCACACAAGTGAAACAAAGATATTCCAAGTACTTTTTCCGAGTTAAGAAAGAAATAATTCCCCAAATTAATAGTTTATCTAAATATGGTCACACGGAAGGAAAATTCGATGAACAAATCCTGCAAGATTCTCGTTAAAATATAAACAGGTCAAATAAAGATATTCCAAGTACCGAGTAAAGGAAGAAATCATTCCCCAAATTAATAGTTTATCTAAATATGGTCACACGGAAGGAAAATTCGATAAACATATCCTGCAAGATTTTAGTTAAAATATACACAAGTCAAATAAAGATATTCCAAGTACTTTTCCAAACTTAAAAAGAAATCATTCCCAAATGGATATTTTGTCTAAATATACTCACACGAAAAGAAATTTTGGTGAACAAACGTTTCTAAATCAATTTCTAACCGAATAAACATCTCACCGAAACAATATTTTGCCCAAGGGAAATTTATTCATTTAAATATAGGGAATTGAAAAAAAAACTGTTTAATGGTAGTTTGAAAAATATAACGCGCTGAAATTAAGACGAAATTTCTTAACTTTGTTAGAATTTAATTATAAATCCTTATAAATCAGGGAAAACAGAAACCCGCTTGACGTACTTACTTTTATCCATAACAAAACTTCAATATTTTTTTTCGTAATCGTATTTGTTTATTGAAACACAAATCTAAAAAATTAACACTAAATTGTTATAATTTAACAATCACAAATTAAACACAAAAAAAATTGTCACTTGTTAAATGTACCGACGAAATAGGCACAAATGAGTTTGCAAATCTGTTCTTTTGGCACTTGATGGTTTGTAGTTTTTCTTATATCTGGTAAGTCTTTTTGATTGGTGTGTAAACTGGGAAGGTTTTACGAGACAGACTATATTATTTTTTATTTATCTTATTTTTTATCATCAATCAATCGATTTATTCAATCAATAAATTCACAAAAAAAACGCTTCAACATAAACTCCCCCTTAAGGCTCTATGGCCAGGAAAAAAACAGGGGAGAAAATCATGTTCGTCTCGTGCTGTCTTATTCATTCAAGTTTTTTCGTAACGACTGCATTGATACACATTTTGAAATAGTAAACTTGTAGTTTTTCAGGGATTGCTTGGCTAAAATTGAAATTGACTATCACAATTATCAAGTACCAGGTTTTTGGTAGCATTAAGGATGAATTTTTCAAAAATGTTCTCTGGATAATGGAAGGGAATAAGGGGGGTGAAACCTCGAACCTCGAGGTTTTAGGGAGCATTAAGGATGTATTTTTCTAAAATGTTCTCTGTATAATGAAAGGGAATGAGGGGGCTCAAACCTCAAACCTCGAGGTTTTTGGTAGCATTAAGGATGTTTTTTTTCTAAAATATTTTCCGGATAATGGAAGGGAATGAGGAGGGTCAAACCTCGAACAACAATTGTGCATATGCGCTTTCAGAAGTAATCAAACCTAATTTTCCGGCATGTATTTGTCACCGAACCAATTACACCAGTTAGAATTAGAACCAAATTGGATCAATTAGCAATATAGGGATTTTTCAGCGAAGCCTGGAATGCAGGTAAGCAACTCAGAATTCTTTTGAGGGTCTAAATCTTCTAGTTCCCTCTCTTCCTTCCAGGGGAACCTCCGACTATAGGCACACTTTACAACTTTGACAAACTAAACCTAATGGTTTGTTGCAACAAACTAGAGAAAGATGTCACTCGCTAAATAAAAGTAAGCGTCAAGGACATGCTATATGTAATGAACTCAAAAATACAACACGAACTGTTTTTGTTCAACTTTCTTGGATTGAAACTAAAATAATATACTAAACTCAAAACTTAACATGAAATCCACAGCTTGGACTTAGCTTGTTTGGACACCAAGTCATAACTTCGCTCGTTATCAAATTGACCCCTGTGTTTTTTTTTTTTTTTTTTTTTTTTTACTCGGTGATAAAAATTTTGTTAGCGGCCTATTTAAGCCTCTTGGGGCAATTAACTGAGTCAAACAGTGTTGTCACGTAGAAAATCAAAAGAACAGTTGATGGCTTGCTCAGTCAAAAGAACATTTCTTTATTATTGCATTATCCACACAACTGAATTAAATAGAGTCCTTTTCGAATTCTTTTTGCAACGTAAGATTCCACAGAAAACAAAAACATATTGAATAACTCAAAATAACGATGGGCGTGATTTCAAATTAACAGTCGGTAAATAGTTTTTTAGACCACACAGCCTTTACATTACAGAATTTAATAAATGAAAACATGAGAGGAATATGGCTATAAAATTTAAATAAAGCAGCGGAACCAAAAAACGACAAATAACTTTAAATAATAAAAATCCTAATAATCCGGTGTTGTATTTGTCGATTGTCTTCTAGTTTTGTATTCGTCAAAACATTAATAGAAAAGGATGAATATTAGACTAATCAGGGTTAAAGGAAACAGAAGAAACATTTCTTAGAATAGTTACAGTCATGACTTTTAATTTGAACCAAGAATAATTTATTTATACTAGATTTTATTTTAACAAGTAGAGCTGGTGAGTTTTTGGGGCCAGAATATGGAGCCAAAATGTGGCTGAACATGGGGCCAGAATATTACCTTGTTGATGGCCTAACAATACAATGATACTACACCACAGATAGAGCTAACAAAAAACATAATGAGACTAGAAAAAGAATACGGTGCTACAAAATAATAGCTAAGAGCTGAAGATGAAAACT